>JADRCD010183291.1:0-33039 GCA_019843815.1 Montemys delectorum
AAAAAAAAAAAATGAGGTAGAGGTAAGCAGAACTCTGTGAGTTCAAGGCCAAACTAGTCTAGAGAGTGAGTTCCAAGACAGCCAGGAGAGGTTTCAATAGATTGATGTATGGATGAAGAATGGAGGGTTTTGGATATTGAACCCAGGCCCTCTAAATGAGCCATCTTACCAGTCACACAAGGACACAAGCTACTTTGTCTTTAAAATTCCCAACCAGTTTAAGAGTATGTTCCTATGTCTAAAGCTAAAATCTTTCACAAAGAGCCAGATCCATTAAAAAAAAACAAAACAAAAACAAAAACAAAAAACTTAGCACCTGTTGGTATAAACCAAAGGATTACACAAATAAAGAGGATTCCTCCTTTTTCCTTTCTTATTCTTCTCCTCCTCTTTTTGAGACAGGGTCTCTCTATATAGCCCAAGATGTTCAGGAACTCGAAGTGTAGACTAGGCTAACCACAAATTCACAGAGATCTGCTTGCTAGACGATCAGATGCTAGAGCTAGAGCTAGATAGTAAGAAGAACCTTGTCTCGAAAAAATTTTTGACCTTTTAAGCAAAAGTTCATACTTTGACATTTTTGATAGTATACTGTGATTGTATAACTTGTTTAACAGCTGTGTTCTAAGTTGCCAATGTATGATAAGACAAAAATAATGATTAGGTAAAAAGTCCATGCAATAGATTTTTCCTTATCTTTTTAAAAAGGATGTTATGTATTTCATGCATAGGGGTATTTTGTCTGCATTCATAGCTGTATACCAGAAGAGAACACTGAACCTCATTATAGACAGTTGTAATCCATTCACCATGTGGTTGCTTGGAATTAAACTTATGACCTTTTAACAACTGAGTAGTTTCTCCAGTTCCCATGTATGGATATTAATAAGACCCAGTACATAAAATTCAGATATCCAGCACCTATATAAAAATCTAGGTGCAGCAAACACATCTCTAATCCCAGTGCTTGGAGATTGCTGGCCAGCCAGTCTAGTCAAATCAGGTCAGCTCCAAGATCTGTGAGACCCTGACTCAAAAAAAAATAAAATAAAATAAAATAAAGGTAAAAATTGATAGAGGAAAAACAACAACAACAAAGCCAGGCAGTGATAACACACTCCTTTAATCCCTGCACTGGGGAGGCAGGTAGATCTCCGTGAGTCTGAAGGCAGCTTGGTCTACAAAGCAAGTTCCAAGATAGCCAGGGCTATACAGAGAAATCCTGTCTCAATGAAATAAAATAAAATGAAATAAAACAAAACAAATAAAAAAAATTGATAGAGGAAAGGACATCCAGTGTTGACTTCTAGCCAAAATACACAAGAACATGCACATACACACATACATACATACATACATACATACATACATCACACACATGTTTTTGTTTAGTGACTTGTTTTGTAGAGTTGGGAGTGGGAAGGCTCAAATGTGGATTTAATCCATGTCAGACAAGTACTTATCTGTGACATACAACTTCAGCCCAGAAAATACATCTTACTGGTTTTTGGTGTTGATTTTCTTTGTTTGTGTTGCAGTGTTATCTTAGGTAGGGCTAGTGCACAGCTGAGTAGCACAGCACTTCCCTCACACGTACAAGGCTCTGGGTTCACTGCTCTGCACTGGGTGAGGAAAGGTACTTACGTTAACTGTGTAATTACATAGATTTATTATATTTTAAATTTTACATAAATCTTATCATTCTAGGGCTCAAACCCAAGAAGGACATCACTGGTGTTTCATAATGGTCTGTTACATTGAGATATATTGTCAAAACTTTAAAATTTGTCTAAACAAATGAAAATACTTTAAAATTTATCCATATTCACTTCTGCTGCAAACTTAAGAACAATTAAAGCTCTGCAGACAATGCTTCCAGCAGCAAGAGACCTTCAGACTCTGTGTTCTGATTGGTATAACCTGCTTCGTTATATGAGTATGGAAACTGAGTAGCAAGTGGTATAATTAAAACTGGGCCTCTTGGCTTCAACTGTTTGCTTTTCTATACAGTAATTTCTGCTAAGATACTTGTTTAGACAGTCTTACAAGTACATTGCAAATTTAGCCAAATTATTATAATATTAATTGTAACTGAAATTTAGATATTATATGCCAGAAATTTTGTATTACTCTCATTTAACTCTCAGAAAAACTCAGTGACAAAGAGAAGTATAAATTTCCATTTTGCATATAAGAAACTTGTGCTGAAAATCACAAGATTAAAAATCACTTTATATATAAAAAGAACAGATTACTAGCCTAAAATATACAAACTCAGTTTTATACATAACAGCAAGAAAACAAACAAAAAGAGAAGTGCACTAGATATAACCATACTGCCTTATATCCAGTATCAATCCATCAGCCGCTAAAAAGTTCTCACAAGAGTCCAGGATGAAGGACACATCATTGATATACAGTCAGAGCAAAGGAAACTCTTGGTAGTTTTCTCTAAACTATAATTCCACTCCTATGCAAATTAAGCACCAACCTCAGTCTTCCCAGCTTTATAATGCTAAGGCTTGACAACAGCCATCATTAGTGTCCAAAATTCACTTTTCCCAGGCTAATGACATGTGTCAGGCCTTGATTTCTTGTGCCACTTTTGCCTGACAACATACAAAAGGCTTCCATAATGCCTTTGGCTTTCTGAAATACCTTCAAGTCACAAGGCAGCAGCTGACACTAAATCTATCCTGAAGATGGACACTTGGCCAAAAGCCCAAACTGAGTGGAGTTGAAGGTTTTTGAACTTTATTAAAATCATCCCTACTTTCTCACTACCAATTAAAATAAAATCTTCTCAAGAGCAGCCACAAGTTCTACAATGATCCATCTAGTGGGAATCAGTCACTTTTGATTAGAGAAAGGCAGTAAGTGTAGCAGGACCTGGTAAATATCAGAGCCCCACGGACTGACAAAGGGTTTTGATCACTTAACAGCTGCTTCTCACTTCATACCATAGACAGTTTTTAAGCCAACACCACTCAGCATTACTTAGTCAAATGCTTCAGAAAAGCACACCAAATCCAAGTCAATAGTCCATTGCCTCTAGTCTGCATGCATCTCTAAGACTAAGATGTTTGACCTGTCAGGAAGACTAACTTGAAAGCTATGTACTTTGCAGATTGTCATTAAGGCCTTATGGAAACTTCTGCCAAAAACAAGACAAAACAAAACAAAAAACATTCCTTTCAGGATGGAACAAAGGTAGTGTTTAGTAAATAAACCCACCTACAGAATCAAGTAAGTATGACTTGGGATCTTCATTTCTCTTCTGAGTCTGTTTCCTTACTGGTAAAACTAAGATCTCAAGCTTAAATTAGAGATTCAGAAATGATTATGAAACGGCTACATGAGAATTATTTGGGAGACATATAAACATATATACCTACACCTAACAAAATTGAATATTAAGTCTGGGGATGTACATTGAAACCTGCATTACTACCAAGTTGCATTTCCCACTATTAACACTTTAATATAGAATGTGAAGTCAGTTTATAAACCATCAGACTACTACTCAGAAGTTTGATTAGCTTAGAGAACTTAGAGAAAATTAATACAGAGGACGGGACTTGGCACCATGATAGAAATTATACCTGCCTTGTACATGAAGAACCTGGAAAGAGGGATGGGAGAAGGAGTCGGTGAAAGCGAGGGGCTGGGAGTCCTCTGTAAAAGCAGGCAGTGTTCTTAACCACCAAGTCACTTCTCCAGAACTATGGCTTTATATTCGTAATTCATCTAATCAGTTTAACTGAAGAGTCCCTGGTACAGTTAGTTACTCAGAAGACCTGTTTACTGAGCACAAATAGCCTAGGAATTAATTTAACAAAGAAAAGGAAAAGACCTGTGAATATGCAAAATTTAAAATATCTCAAAACACATAAAATCAATGTTAACTGTGGGATAAAAAAAGTCAGGTAGTCCTTAGAGTATTTTGACAAATACCAAAGTACATGTTCCATTTGAAGAACAGAAACTGCCTTTATTGCTGGGCCAATTTGCCATCTTGGTAGCCTGGCCTAACAACTTTCTCTTTAACTATTATATCAAATAACAAACAAAATGTTCGAAAGCATTGCATTTACTACTTTTAGTTATGTGGGATTGGGGGTAGGGTGGGGGTGTGTACGTCCATGTGGGTGCCAAAGGAGTCAGACTACTCTGGAGCAGGAATCCGCTACCCATTGTGAGTGCTGGGAATAGAACTCAAGCTCACTGCCTGACAAGTACGTGCTCAAATTGCTCAGCCATCTCTCCAGCCACTTCAGTTTAAATTTCCAATTTCTACCCTTACTTTGGCACAATCTTTTTAAATTTAAATTTTATTGTATTTAGTGTGTGTACGCATACACACTTTCACATTAGTATATGGGGGGTATGTACGCCATGAGACAAGTGCATAATCAGAAGCCAACCTACGGGAACTGGCTTTTTCCATGTGAGTTTCAGGGATTGAACTACAGCTATCAGGTGTGGCAGCAAGCACTCTTACCAATGGAGCCCTGTTGCTGGCCCACCATAAGCTTGGGAAGCTGTTTCCTCCTTCCCAGTACTAAAGAAGACACTCTGTACTCAGCAGACTTCTAAGTGTTGCATTGAAATAATGTATTTATTCAACCTAACTTAAAACTAGACTCAGAATAACCATACTGGATCACTTCCAAAGGTTAAATTCATTCAGTACTTGTGTAATTCCTCATTTCGCAATTTCTTTTAGACATTGCAATCATATAAGAAGAGTTACTACTAATAACTGGTGTCTGCAATTAGTACAAAATTTGGTGAAGTCTAAATAGCTCTTTTTGCAGGAACCATCACTGTCTAATTCAACTTGAGACTGGCTGGGAGCAACAGTTCCTAAGCTTTTGCTACCAGATGGAGACCAGGTAACAGAATTTCCTTACCAGCAAAGTGTTGGATGAGTTCTTAAACGTTATAACTCAAATTTGCTTTCAGAATTCTGGGTTTGTTTTTTTTAAAGATGTATTTATTTATTTTTATGTATGTGAGTACACTGTATCAGCAGAGTACATTAGATCCCATTAAAGACGGTTGTGAGCCACATATGGTTACTGGGAATTGAACTCAGGACCTCTGGAAGAGCAGTCAGTGCTCTTAACCCGCTGAGCCATCTTTGCAGCCCCCAGAATTCTGGGTTTTATGTGAAATATTTAGAGAGATAGTTCATACCTTTACATAGAGTTTTCAATTATGTTACCTATATTAATATTCACAATAAATGAGGTTGGCAATTATATTCTCATTTTACAGATTAAGGAAAATGAAATGTGTGAGAGAAGAAAACCTTACAAAGTGGTAAAGCATTAATTTAAAATATGTCTTTTAAACATGTACACATGCCATGTGTGTTGGCACACTCCTGTAATCCTAGCAATTGTGAGTTTAAAGCCAGCCCAGTCCACACAGAAAGTACTAGACCAGCCAGAGCTACACTGTGAGACCCTGTCTCAAAAAAAAAAAAAAACTAATACAATGCTATTCTGATCAATTTTATTTAATAATACTTAAAAATGTTTATAGTTGATTTTAATAATATAATTTTAAAATAGCATAAAGATGTTGGAAGTTATAAATTGAGGTTGTGAGGTTTTTAATATTGTAAATTTTAGTTCTCATAACCATTCTATCTATCTATTTATTTATTTATTTATTTAGGTTTTTCGAGACAGGGTTTTTCTGTGTAGCTCTGGCTGTCCTGGAGCTCACTCTGTAGACCAGGCTGGTCTCGAACTCAGAAATCCGCCTGCCTCTGCCTCCCAAGTGCTGGGATTAAAGATGTGCGCCACCACCGCCTGACCTCACAACCATTCTATGAAGCATATACTATTTCTAGTTTATAGGGAAGAAAACAGAAAGAGATGATATATATTTTTCCTAGTTCTACAAAATTAGTGTTTCAAAATCTCTGATCTTATATAATACTACTTTTGCAAACATGCAACATGAAGAATTTAAACTATAGTCATTTTAAAGGAATGATAAAGAAAACCAAGCATTCAGTCAATTTGGGAAAGTCTATTACAATACAATTCAGTTGTTCTATTTTTGCATAAGCCAAGAGCAATGACTAGAGAGAACACAGCAATTACACATGTACATACTTTAACTTACAAAGTTGTATATTCTGTAAGTGTTGCAAACATTCTCAACTGAAGGTAACTAACCGTCTAAGAGGTTACTATCACTATTCATCAGCGTTTGCACACTCCTTTTCTGGACTGTCCTGTCAACACCCTCTTGCTCTATTGGAGTATCTTTGCTTCTTAGTCTAGTGAAGATCCAACTAAGTGTTTAAAACCCAGTGAAAATCTAACTAAGCATTTAAGTGATCTGCTAAGATAGAGCATTCCTAGCATTCAAGGCAAAGTTAACACTTATCTTCCCAGCAGCACCTCATTCTCTTTGTTATCTACTGAACATCTCATCTAAATGACACAGGGCTCATGTCAGAGGCTGTAAAAAGGACAAGCATTCCCTAGGGTTCTCTACAGCTTCAGTCAGTAAAAAGGTAAAACAGTAGCACTTTAGCTAAAGGATGTCCATACTGACACGCTCCTATTTTGTTGTTGTTGTTATTTGTTTGTTTGTTTTTTCAGACAGGGTTTGTCTGGGCAGCTCTAGCTATCCTCGAGCTCACTCTGTAGAACATGCTGGCCTCAAACTCAGAGATCCCTCTGCCTCTACCTTCTGCGTGCTGGGATTAAAGATGTGCTCCACCACCACTTGTCCACTGCTATCATTTTCAAAATAAAAATTTAGCCTCAGGTAAATAACCACAAACATTTCTAGCAATGCTCCCTGCATAGTACACTTTGGAAGTAACTATAGAGACTACCACCTGTGACAGGTGGTACTCTCTACTAACTATGCAAACAGAAGAGTTTATACTTCTTGTTTTTCACAACTTCCAGAGGCCCAGAAAGACTCTGGAAACATTTATATCTCTGTGAGTAACATGAGTTTCAGTATTCTAGGTATCTCTGGAAAGGAAAAGAGGTAAGTTAAATTATAATGGCTTAGTAATTTCAGACAAATTCAAAACAAGGGGAGGGGAGGAGAAGGGAGGGGAGGAGGAGGAGAAGAGGAAAAAAAAAGGAGGAAAAGAGGGAGGGGGAAAAGAAAGTCAATAAGTAATAAAAATAACCACCCAAAACAAAGATCAGACACATCTGGCATTTTAGTTACTGTATTTTTTAAAAGATTTTTATTAATTATGTGTATGTATGTGTGTGAATGTTCATATGACTGTAAGTGCCAACAAAGCTGACAGATTCCTGCAGCAGGAATTGGTAGTTACAGATGGTTGTTAAGATGGGTGCTGGGATCAAAGTCCCTGCAAGAAAAGTATATATTCTTGGCTGCTGAGTCATCTCTCCATATCCACTCTCTGTACTCTAGTACACATAGAATTTTTGCTCTTTCTATATGGGAAAAAAATCAAGGACCATCACTAGCACTTCTGTGGTAATTTAGCAGCTGTGATTCTCAGCCAGGGAGTTTTGTCGTTCATCTTTTTCTCTGAAATATACGACTTTAGACCTATTTTCAACTATTATAGGCAAACAAGAAGGAATTTGCTTGTTTAATTTAGTTCTGCGGTGAAGGTTCAACCTCATGTTAGGAGTATGTTCTGAGACAAGTAAAGGAGGAAGCAGCATAAACAACGAATACTGGAACAATGAAGTCTGGTGTTCAAGTTCTGGCTATGAAACTCTGGGTAAGTGTCTGTTTCTTAAGGAAAACATGGTTGGAATTAAATATTCAAATCCTACTACACAGAAGTCCCCAGTATATGTTATGGTCTTTCTTGGTTTTGTACCTCAATAATTAAAAGATTACTATAAAATTGATAAATTGATGTTTTTAGAACGATACCACTGAAAAACATTTCCACAGATGTCCATTTTTAGTCAGCAATGTAAACTGCAGTCTCACAATCCTGCAACTCATTACCTCTCCGCTGTATGCAGACTAACTTCACAGTGTAAGTACTGTTAACTTGAAATCTTGGGAAGAATGTGAGAGACCCAACAGCAATGGCCCTTAGAACATGAGAGCAGGCCAAAGATGGGCAACCAAGCCAGCCTCAAGAGAACTCCATGGAACATTCAACGCTGTCGGTGAGTTTGGGATTCAAAAACAAAAAAAACCATCGACCGTTGACTGTACCTTGGGATTCTTACAGACAACATGTTTCCTGAAGCAAAGGAGTAGGCTGTACAGATATATCATATGACATCACAAGAGACAGTCCTGTGGCCTCTTCTCTAAAGGGAACCAGCAACTTTTTTTTTAAAAGCTTCCATGTATTTATATCGTTCATTTTTTGTAATATCTTGATAGATAAGTGTTTCATTTGAACAATTTATGGGGAGTGCCATCATAGTACCAAATGCACTCAAATATCTTCTAGAAATGTGCCATTCTAGTCAGAAATAAAGTGTATTAAAAAATGTCTATTTGGTATAGAAATAAAATCTAGTTAAGCCTTTTATTCTCATTTCTTCCACATCCTTTCAAGGAGGAGATTTACTCAGCAAAAACAGCACAAAACGGCTCAATGTCTATACAACTCATATTGTATCTCCAGTTTCAGTTATTGTGATTAGGATTTGACAGCTCCATGAGACAACCAGATATATTTCCATCTCCATGGGCTTATTTAATGAATTTTAGGCCATCTCTGTGTGAGCCTATGTATCCAAATATGTTTACTCAAGTACAGAATAGAAGAGGAGAGAACCTCAGAGTTTTGATTTAATGAGAAGATATATGAGGGTACTTTGAACTATTTCTAGCTCACAGCAAATGCTTACTATAAAAACTTTTACTTAACTGCAATCATAATTTATACGCTTTACCTTGAAAAGGGACACTTACACTTCTCAGCTTGAAACAAAAGATGAAGCAATGTTTCTGAGAGTTGCTTTACAGACATCAACACCCAAGTCCCAGCCCATGTGACCAGAGCTACCTATGAGGTTCTCACACAGTGCCTCCCTCCTCACAACTCTTCTGTCTTGAACAAGTTCTTGCTGTATAGTCAAGGTTATCTATAATTATGAGTCCTCAACCATACAGATGACTGGTTACTAACATACAACAGACTTCAAAGAACCATGTGGCAAGAAGACCCAGGAGATGGGAAAGACCAAGACAATTTCTCCAAATGGAAACATTGATGGCTGCACTCAACATTCATTGCTGTCGGTGGGTTTGAATGTTAGCCAACTCACTGATCAATGAATGCAAACTGCGGGCCAAAAACCACAAGAAAACAAAAGCACTCCCAGACAGTCATCAGAGTGTGGAAGTACTGCTCCAGGTGGGACCTCAATCTTCTATCTTAAAGTCTCTTTAGTTTCTTTGCTTCTAATATGGAGGAAGCTCTATAATTCCTAGTATTTTTTATTTTCTTCTCAAATCTTCCAAGTTTGGGGAAATTACATTATCACAGGCAAAATGAGTAATATGCCTTAACATCATAAAAACAATGCTTTCATAATTTAAAAAGAAACATATGCTTATAATTTTAAAATACAAGCATATGAAAAGAATTTAAATCTATCCCCATCTCAAATACATTCCTTCTATGAAAACCACATAAGAACATCTATTTAATAGTATTACTTAGACAAAAAAACAAAGTTTTATACCTTTGAAGACTTATCTACATGTATAAAAACGGAGACATAACTGTAATTCTGGGGAAGTTCAATGGCAACAAAAGGAACTCACTGCTCTTTAATTCACCTTTGCACTCAGCTATATACTTTAAGTTTAACAAACAACATTTACTATTATTTTGACTATCTGTTAATTGTTTTTAAGACAAAGTCTTACATATCCTATGCTAGGTAGCTGAAAGTGGCCTTGAATTTCTGATCCTATGTACTCCTGACTAGGATTACAAGTGTGTATCACCAAGCCTGGTATTGAACCCAAGGCTTTGTGTGTGATAGGCAAGCAGTCTACTAATAACGCTAGCGCCTGTACTTGTATGTTGGTGCACATGTACATATTTTGGTACATGTTTAAGCCAGAGGTAGGTGTCAGGTGTCTTCCTTAATCATTCTCCACTTTATTGCCAAACCTGAGGCATACCAACAGGCAACCAAGTTCCAGGAAGCATCCATCTCCACTTTCTCAAGTCTTCATGCTTCCATGCCGAACACTCACTGAGCAAGTCATCACCCCATCACCATCAATCCTTTCTCATTCTTTTGAATGACTGTATGTCTTAGAATGAGTACTCAGGTTTTTATTGTTCAGACACATTTAAAAAAACAAAACAAAACAAAACAAAACTCTCTTGGGCTGGATCACTGACTACTCTTCCAGAGGTCCTGAGTTCAATTGCCAGTGACCACATGGTGGCTCACAACCTTCTGTAATGGGATCTGATGCCCTCTTCTGGTATGTCTGAAGACAGCTACAGTATACTCACATATATAAAATAAATAAAATCTTAAAAAAAAAAAAAAAAAACTCTATTGACCAAAGCCATCTATTCTTACTTTTGCAAGATACGTTCTTATAACAAAAACCACTAAGTGAGACGAGAAACACCCATTTTATGGTGACGAAGACTAAAGGATAGTGTCAACTCTCCAAATCCTATACTGTAAGATAAGCCACAAAATAGTTCCCGCTAACGAAATAAAAACATGAGCCTTAGTTGTAAATTAATTATCATACAACTGAAGTCTAAGAGAAAGACAACAGAAGTGTCTTGTCAGTTTAGTGTTCCAAACTTTCTTCTCATGGACAGGAAAGGAGAGAATACAGTTGTACTGAGACAAGAATCAAAAGAACAAAAGAATCCAGTTACAGGAAAGCAGGGAGAGTGTGAGGTTGGCTGTCTGCCATGACATCTAGTGTTGCTGTTAAAAATGCATGGTTCTCTGTATCACTGCAGACTAAGACAAGGCCCTAACATTGGGTGATTCTCAAACACTGAAGGTTTGCCTAAAGCAAAGCAAAGCAAATGTAACAGTGTAATATGGCTACCAATCCCCTGTGGCCACATTTCATACTGTCCACTTTCCAACTACTGCCTGGTACGCCCAGCACGACTCTTCACGGTCCAAGGACACTGGTGCTGCTGTTGAGTACTTCATTCCAAAATATACCCAACTATCTGGAGTTTTACACAAGTAAGTACATACATGTTTATGTCTTCACAAAACATGAAGGCCAATGAATGAAGGTGAAAATTCAGGTGACTATGCCACCTGACAGCTTGTGACACAATTGAAAGCTTTGCTTTCACAGATCAAATGCTTGCTGCTATGTCACAACCCAAGAGACTGAGAAAAACAACTTCTACAAGTTATCCTCAGACCTCTACAATATGCTGTGGTAATTATGAATTACTTTAATTTATATTATATACACATATAAAAATAGGTATATTTATATATAATACATATATATACATATATATGTATATATACATATATATGTATATATATATAAATTCAACTTAGATAAAATACTTACAATCCCTACTTTTTTTTTTTAAATGGTTTTTTGAGACAGGGTTTCTCTGTCCAAGCCTTGGCTGTCTTGGAACTCACTCTATAGACCAGGCTGGCCTGGGACTCACAGATCTACCTGCCTCTGCCTCCCAAGTGCTGGCCTTTTAAAGGCGTGCGCCATCACTACCTGGCAAATCCTTAAAAATATGAAGTTTTTTTTTTTTTTTTTAAAAAAAAGAAAGAAAAAGAAATCTAAGAGCTTTCTGACATGCTGATAGATGGTATAGAATTTCCTTAAATCTAGAGTATCAGCAGGACTAACTACATCAATAAAAAATTCTATTTTAGCCAGGCAGTGGTGGTGCACGCCTTTAATCCCAGCACTTAGGAGGCAGAGGCAGGCGGATTTCTGAGTTCAAGGCCAGCCTGGTCTACAAAGTGAGTTCCAGGACAGCCAGAGCTATACAGAGAAACCCTGTTCTCGAAAAACCAAAAAAAAAAAAAAAAAAAAATTCTATTTCAAAAGTCAAAAACCTTATGTGGCTTCTCTTGGAAAAAAACTAAATCCTAGTTACTGGAGAGAAGACAATTACAAGAGTTTAAAGGCGTTTTCTAAACTAGGACTCAAATAAATACCCATATCACAGAAAATTAAAGCACAGGGAATTAAAAATACATCCTGTATCTCATTATCATTGTGAGTGAAGCCATGTAAAGAAGTTTATAAACAGTCAGGCAGTGGTGGCACTCGCCTTTAATCCCAGCACTTGGGAGGCAGAGGCAGGCGGATTTCTGAGTTTGAGGCCAGCCTGGTCTATGGAGTGAGTTCCAGGACAGCCAGGGCTACACAGAGAAACCCCGTCTCAAAAAAAAAAAAAAAAAAGAGGTTTATAAACAACACCTAGTACTGCCCAAAGTACCCTGGCCTCACATGAAGTCCCCAGAGCAGTGGTTCATCCTTCCTAATGCTGCAAACCTTTAATGCCATTCTCTCATGTTGTGGTAACCCTAGCCACAAAATGATTCTTATTCTTACTTATTATTGTTATTGTTGTATTTTTTAAGACAAGGTTTTTTGTGTATCCCTGGATTACCTGGAACTAGTTCTCTAGAGCAGGATTGCCTTAAACTCAAGGGATCTCCCTGCCTCTGACTCTAGAGCGCTAGGATTAAAGGCATGCACCACAACCACCTGGCTCTTAAAATGATTTTTGTTGCTACTTTATAATTTTGCTAGTGCTATAAATCATAATTTAGAATCCTTAGGCGACCTGGGTGAAAGGGTTGTGACCCCTTAGGATGACTGTCCACTTTCAGCAGCAAAAACACAATCCCTCTACTCACCAACCAGCAACATATGTATATAAAATGTCTGGAAAGAGGTAAGTTATAACTCAGGGTTTGAAGGCAGCTTTTTCCCTACATCAGCCTGAATGAGATATGTCATTAACTCTGGGTCCCTTAGAACCACATATCAAATAACTGACTCTAAACATGTTTCTAGCAGATTATGCAAGAGGAAGATTTTGTGAAGCACAGGATAAAGCTTCCAAATTACAAACTTCCAATGTAAAGTGTAGTTAAGAGAGCTCACAAATCTTAAAACCATTTAACCAAAGTTTCTTCCTTTACATCCTTCCAACAAATCACAGACATTTTTAAAAGCAGCATTTAGGTGTAATTCACATACTATATGACTCATCCACTATATACTTACAAAATTATTTTTTTAAAAGATTTATTTATTATTATACATAAGTACACTGTAGCTGACTTCAGATGCACCAGGAGAGGGTGTCAGATCTCATTACGGGTGGTTGTGAGCCACCATGTGGTTGCTGGGATTTGAATTCAGGACCTTTAGAAGAACAGTCAGTGATCTTACCTGCTAAGCCATCTCAGCAGCTCATAATTTATTTTACTTTTTGTTTTGTTTTTGTTTTTGTTTTTCCGAGACAGGGGTTCTCTGTGTAGCTGGCCTCAAACTCAGAAATCCACCTGCCTCTGTCTCCCAAGTGCTGGGATTAAAGGCGTGCGCCACCACTGCGGGGTCTTATAAAACTTTTATTGACTTAGTTATGTAACTACTACCAAAGTTTAAGAACAAACATTTCTATGACCCTACAAAAAAGCCATTTATTCCCAATCAACCCCCACCCTAACATTGAGTAATGGATAATAATCACTAATCTGCTCTCTCCATAAATGTGCATCTAGTAACATGTTTGGCCAAATTACTTTATAAACATTTGAAGCACACTTTTATAGCACTGTGTTAAGGTTACAACACTGTGCAACCATCACTACTGTCCACATCCAGACTTTGTTATAATCTTAAAGTGGAAACTTGCTAAACAATAGCCACTTATTCCTCCCAATACCCCCATGAAACTCTATTTTACTTTGTGTCTGAATTTTCCCTATTCTAGTTATTCTCAATACATGGACTCATACAGTATTTTTGGTTTAATTTAAAAACTGGTCTGTCATTTCATTGTAAGAATTGTTTATAAGTCTGGCACAGTAGTACATACCTTGTCATTTCTAACCTTGGGAGGTGGAGGCAGAAAAAGCATTCAGTGTCATCCTCTCCTACATAGCCTGAGGTCAGCCTAGGCTGCCTATGGTAAAAGGCAAAGACATTTCCAAAATGTTTATATATTTTGGATACATTCCTTTGAAAGACACTTAATTTGCAAATATTTCCCTTCAAGCTGTACCTATCTTTCCATTTTCTTAGTGTGTTTTGAAGCCTAAGCTTTATACTTTAATATTAACATTTTTCTTCATGTTTGCCATTAGCCCAAGGTCACAAAGCTATTCAATATGATTTGTGATTTTAGCTTTTACACTAAGTGTATGAACCCTATGAGTTACTTTGGGGCCTAATATAGAGAGAGTCTGGTTTTGATATGTGTTGTTTTCTGTCTGCAGGCTAGCTGGATTTTTTGATGTTTTATTTCTGTGTTGCAGCTGGCTGGCTTTTTTGGCACGAACATAATCAATTTCCTGCATCATATGTTATAGAAACCATCATATTACGTAAGTATCTTTGCCAAGACTCAGCTGGTGTACTCATCAGGATCTATGGCTGAACACAGTCTGGCTCCAATGCCCACCATGGCTAGCAGCACAATGTCTTTTGACTTTACAGTAAATACATGAAACTGCACAATTACGTCCTCAAACTTTCTCAATTTTCAAAACTACATTAGCTATCTTAGGCACTTTACATTGCTACCAGTGTTGGGAGCAAAGTGACAAGTGTTTTAATAAAATAACCTGAGATTTTCATACAGACTTTACCGAATGAATAAAACAATCTGCAAAGAGTATCTTAACAACATTTAAAAGTTTAATCCACAAACATGGCATGTTTCTCCATTTATTCTCTTGGCAATACTTATAGCTTCTAGTATATAAATCTTGTACATGTTAGATTTATTCATTTGCTACAATTATGAATGTAACTTATTTTTATTATTTTACTACTACTGTTAATATATTTTTAAAAACCACAATTTGTACAGTGATCTTATGACACTGTCAATTCAGTTCCATCTGATTTGTGGAATCCTTAGGACTATATATAAGATTACATTTTCTACGAATAAAGAGTTATAATCCTTTCTACTCAATTTGGATGCCCTTTTCCCTTCACTGCCCTGGCTAGAACCAGCGCTGAAAGAACTGGGGAGACACCCACCATCCCTTAAGTCTTCTAAAAATTTTTGTAAAGATTTTTAAAATAAACTCTTGACCTATATGGCCAGGTTGCCTACTTTTGTACAGCAATTTTATTAGAACACAATCATACGCATTAATTTACATTATGACAATTTGGGGCAGTAAAGCATGGAGAATACCGGAAGTGGTGGCCCTGAGCAGGCATAGCTCTGTGAGTTTTAATGTGTTGTTTCTGCACTGCAGCTGGTCTACTGAGAAAAGGGGGGTATAAGGGGTTCCAACACAACTAAATAGCTCAAGAGCCCCAAATTCTTTCCTGCCCTACCCTTTAAAAATTGTTTGTGACTGGGCAGTGGTGGCGCACGCCTTTAATCTCAGCACTTGGGAGGCAGAAGCAGGTGGATTTCTGAGTTCCAGGCCAGCCTGGTCTACAGAGTGAGTTCCAGGACAGCCAGGGCTACACAGAGAAACCCTGACTCGAAAAACCAAAAGAAAAAAAAAATTATTTGTGGGACCAGTGAAATGGATCAAGGAGTAACAACACTTTCCACCAAGCCAGACAATCTGAGTTCAATTACCAGCATCCACAAGGTAGGAGAGAGCTTAAGTCTGGTAGGCCATCCTCAGATCTTCACATAGGTGTCATGTGCACACTCTTCCCTCCTCCCCACAAATACACAGGTGAAGAAGATGTCAAAAGGAGAACACCTATGGTTACTTGGTAAGTTAAATCTTGTGTTAATTCATTTGCATTCTTAAATACCAAGAAGTTACGGTTCGTGTATTAGGTATTCATACATTTATTATATTGTTGAAACTAATTTGCTAGTGTTTGTTAAATATTCTGCCAATTTTAAAAAAGAAAAAATGGTCAAGAGTTTCTTGTATATTTGTCTCTTGTAGAGGGACAATGTTGTACTCATATAATGAGTTAAAAAGGAACCTCTTTTCTACTTTCTAAATGAATGTGAAACATAAATATTGCCACTTCTTAACGCATCTGAGAACAGGCAAAGCTGTCCAATCCCTCTCTCAGCTTCATTTGTATGGTCTTGATAATTTTATCCTTCTAGGAATTTCTCTGTCTCAGCTAAATTGCCTGGAATAAAGTTTTTCAGGAGAGTCACTTACTCCTCTTGTTTTTCTTGGCCAGACTAGGTATAGGTATGCTTCATCTAGTCAGACTAAGCAGTTAAGTTTCATTATTTTCTGTCTTGTTTTTCAGTGCTTTCCATTACAGAAAATTAGGAAATTCATGCAAGCTATAAGCTTCCTCCAAATATAGCTTTGATTACAGATCATAGAATTTTGTCATGTAATACTTCCATTTCTGTTTAGTTAAAGTATTTTTAAGCTTAACTTGAAAAAAGATTGTTTTTGAGACAGTTTGTCTTTGTAGCCCTGGCTGTCCTGGAACTTGCTCTATAGTGTAGACCAGGATGCCTCAAACTCAAGAGATCCACCTGCCTCTGCCTCCAGAGTGCTGGGATTAAAGGCGTGCACCAAGATCACCCAGCTTTTGAAATTCTTCTCTGTCTGATTTAACTTCACATATTTGGAAACATCATAGGCTTCATTCCACTGTAGATATTTAATTTAGTTCCACTGTAATTACAGACTGTATCCTGTATGAAAATATTTGAAAATAACAGATTTATGTTGTTACCAACACAGCAGCTTCCTTTCATCCTTAGCACCCTCCTATAGTATCTAAGTAAGAGCTTCGAGAACAATTTCTTCTTATAGGTGAGAATATCTTTTCAACTCATTTTGGACATTTTTTATCCTACCGACTTCAGCCACCCATTATGTTCTCAGAACTCAACCATAAATCCTGTCTTTACTTTTCTTTTTCTTGTTACTTGCAGATCTTCTCATTATCCCTGTTTTTCAAGTAAATGTTTATTACACTAAGGATTTATCAAGTGTTCTGGATATATAGATTTTTTATATTTATTTATATTATATTGTTTATACTACACTGTAGAATGTTTATTATCAGATTCTAGAAATCTAAAGCAATTATCCCTCTATTTTTTTACCCCCTTTTCTCGCTCCTCCCTTTTTAAAAATTTTATTTATTTTTAATTTATGTACATTGGCAATTTGCATGTATGTTTGTATGAGTGTGTCAGATCCCATGGAACAGGAGTTACAGACATTTGTAAGCTGCCATGTGGGTGTTGAGAATTAAACCTGGGTCCTCAGGAAGAGCAGCTAGTGCTCTTTCTTAACTGCTGAGCCACCTCTCCAGTCCCGCACTCTTCCCTTTCCAATTCTCATTAAAGGAACACTCGATGCTACCCTATAAATCTCTCAAGTTCTGTTCATTTTTCAATTTTTCCTCTTCTGCTCTGTATATTAAATAAGATATACAGAGATCTCTATCTTTTTTTTTCTTCTATCATCTCCAAGTTTTTACAAATCCATCCTGCTTAATATTTCAGTTCAGTTGTGCTGTTCATCCCCCAGTTTATTCTTAGTATCTGGCTATTAAAATTCTTTGTATTAAGTCAATATCTTCATATTTTCTTCTAATTCCTTAAATACGGTTTTCTTTCTTTGAAGAATCTCTATGCTGCATGCCAACAATGTGTAAGCCCTGTTGAAAGAAAAAATGGAAAAGCTTTGAGGAGCTGAAGTATGTCCTATAATCTCAGAACTTTAAAAGTCTGATGAAGGATGATTTAGAGTTCAAGGCCAGCCTAGGCTAAACAGGGAAACTATCTCAAAACCCAAAAAGAAAGAAATAGCTGAAGTCTGTGTGCCAGATCCATACTTGGGTCACCTGAGATACAGTTTTTACTAACTCATTTTCCATCTCACATGCAAGTCAGACATTGTTCCTTTGTATATTTATAACAACTGTTGTTGATACTGAATATTTAAAATGAGTCATGGAGCTGAGGAAGAGGAATGCGATTTTGAGGCCACCCTGAGCTACACAAGACCCCGCCCCTAATGATGATTTAAGTTAGTGATAATGTGGGCTTCTGTTTTCACCAGTTTCTGAACTAAATCTATGAAGTGGGTCTCTGCCTCAATGACAAAGTTCCTCGTATCACAGGGTTTCCCCTTATGTAAATTATGGAACCTGATTTCTATAGCTCACTCCTTAGCATCCTTTATCTGCATAGTTTACTGCCTACTCATTCAAAGATATGTCAGATATGGATTTACTCACTCAAGATAATGGATTAAAGAATCTGTGCTTGGGATAGGTGGAACAAGTCTATTCCAGATTTCTATTTCACTTGGGCTTTTCCACAAATCCCTGGCATTGCCTCATACTGGTTTTGTTTTTGTTTGGTTTGGTTTTAGGTTTTGTCAAGACAGGGTTTCTCAGTGTAACCAGCCCTGGCTATGTGGGACTTGTTTTGTATATACCAAGCTGGCTCAAACTCACAAAGATCTGCTTGCCACTGCCTCCCAAGTGCTGGGAATAAAGGTGTGCATCACCCACACTTGGCTTGTTGTCAGTCCTTTTGATAAACCTGTCAAAACCCTGTTACCCACATGCTGGGGACCACACTCAGAGTCCAGTGTTGTCTAGCAAGTGCTCTGCCACCCTCCACATAGTTTCAACACTTGTCAACTCAGGAGCTGGTAAAGTAGCCCTATAGCTGTCTCATCTCAAGACACCTCCAGAATAAAGCCTGGCTAGTCTGATAATGCACTATCACAACAGAACTATAACCTCAGGTTATATAGAGTTGTCAACAAAACTGTTATGCTTTTTTTTTTAAATTCCTAATACTGGCTGGGTAGTGGTGGCACACGCCTTTAATCCCAGCACTTGGGAGGCAGAGGCAGGCGGATTTCTGAGTTTAAGGCCAGCCTGGTCTACAGAGTGAGTTCCAGGACAGCCAGGGCTACACAGAGAAACCCTGTCTGGAAAAACCAAAAACAAACAAACAAACAAAAAATTTATAATACTGGAGATAAACCCAGGATCTTATAAATGCTGAATAATGCTACCACTCTATACCTAAGATCATCAATTTTAACAAGCATTTTTTCAAACTAAGTAACCTGCTACAGCAGAAAGCTTACCAGGTCATAGCCTGCTTACAACTCCAGAAAAAAAGCAATGCATGTTGAGATCTTATCCCAAGCTCGGTGGTCTTTGTTAATACACCCTTCTTCACTTGTCAGGATGGTTTTTGTCTCAGTTTATGGTTTCTTTGGTGAGAAAAGATGTTCTATCCTAAGCTGGTCAAACATATTTTCAAGGAATGACACCCAACCATCATAGCACCTACATAACTAAAATACAAAACTCAATTAATTAAGAAAGGAATACACTAGCAAGAAAAGTGAAGAAGGATAGAACTGCTCTAAGATTGTGAAATCATTTCCAATTTGAGGATACAACAGCTTAAAACAAATGTGGGAGTCATGTTTACTTCCTACTTCACCAAGTATTAGAAGTAACAAGCGCCTTCTTGTGTGTCTAGCTCAGCTGGATAATCGATCTCAAGTAGGGCAAGAGTATAAAGAGCACCTTAGACCTTGTCACCATACTAGTACTCAAACAGGTCCTAGGCAAAGAGTATACAACGTTACAGATGATCCTGGCCACTGCAACTGAACCCACTAAAATATAAGCTAGGAATATGAAGTCTAAAAGAAAAGAAAACAACAACAAAAAGACTGTATTTTCAATTAGTATTCATATATGCTCTTATAACAAAAAATTGTTTTATGGTTCCATTGCAAGTAACATTATATCTTGTTACTTTCAAGGACCTCCCTCTTCATTCTTCAGTTAGGACTTGTCACCACCTAGTGGACTATGTAGGAATAATACACCAAACATCACCACAATGGCCCACCTCTTCTGTTCCAGAACAAATCTCTAGATGGAGTCTTTAGAATCAGATAAGAGCTCCTATACCTATCTAAAAACCCAGTTGAGTGATTTGTAACTATATAGAATACAGATTTATACAAATAAAAGATATGTACTGAAGATAATGAATGGGTTAAAGAAAAACAAAAGTAGTTTATAGACAGCATGGTACTGAGGTTAAGACAAGCTTTGGCTCCCAAAGATTAACCTGCTTAACAAAATTAATTTCCCAAGTTTAATTTATCAAAACATGAAAATTTTAATACTTCATAAGTACATGAGTTTCCTCCCCCCACCCCGCAGGTTATATGGGCCACTCAACTTTCAAACTTCAATCAGTAAAACCACATCAACAATACATATACATCAAGATAGAGAAACTGTATTTAAAAACTTGGACATTGTTCATAATAAAACTCCTACCAAGCTACAAATAAGAAAGGAAGTTTCCTAGCCGGGCGGTGGTGGCATACGCCTTTAATCCCAGCACTTGGGAGGCAGAGGTAGGTGGATTTCTGAGTTCAAGGCCAGCCTGGTCTACAGAGTGAGTTCCAGGATAGCCAGGGCTACACAGAGAAACCAAACCCTGTCTCCAAAAACCAAAAAAAAAAAAAGAGGACGTTTCCAAAAGCTGATTGATTTTATCTTTTTTAATCTATAGCTTCCTGACCTCAAAACTGGCTAAAAGGCAGGCTAGGTGTGGTGGAACATGCTTGCAATCCTAGCATAAGAAGACTGCAAATCCCAAGTCAGTCCAGGGTACAGGGAGAGATTCTTTCTCACAGAAAAACAGAAACTGGGCCGGGACATGCTGATACACACCTAAATCGTAATACTTGGGAAGAAGAGGTAGGTGGGCTCTCTTATGACCCTTCCTGGTCTACACAGCAAGTTCTGGGCAACCAAGGCTAGTAAGACACTGTTTAAAACAAGACAAAACAAAACAAAAAAACCTGACTACAGACCTACAGCCATAAAAGCAAAGCACCTGTGACATAGGGGGATAGGGGTGTGGCTCAATGCTAAAGCACTTACCTAACATACTCAAATGCTTTCGTTCAAACTCAAGTATTGAAACCAAAAACAAAACAGCATGTTATAGACCATATGACAGGCAGGCCAATAGAATGTCTGCATCTTACCAAATATTTGTGTGTAGTTGGTTTGATTATTTGTTTTGTTTTGTTTTTGTTATGTTTTGTTTTCATAGTGCTGGGTACTAAACCTAGAGTATTGTACATGCTAGGCAATGCCAAACAATTTTTTGACAATTTTTTCCACATTCAATAGGGAAAGAAATCTTTTTAACACAGAGACAGGAAAAAACAATGTCTATATACAAAAGAATGAAGTTATATGTTACCTTGCACTATATGCAAAAAATTATCAAATATAAAATATAAAGAAAAACAATAAAATTTTTATGAGAAAACAGGGAAAGCATCATGACAGTGATGGCACACCTTGAATACCCACTGGAGTAGACTAAAAAGTTTTTACAAAACTGGTGAAGCACATCTCTGGGTGTGTCTGTGAGGGTATTTCTATGGAGGATTAACTAACAGGGTCAGGGAAATAAATAGGCTGGGGGCTCAAATGCTGCAGCAGAGGAAAACTGAAGAAAATACACATATAATTTGCTTCCTAACAACAGAAAAGTAATAATTAGTTAATCACTTCATCGTCCTTGCTCAGTTGTTATCCGAGTGACAGAAAGCTATTACAAAGAAAGTGGATCGTCGTTGACCTGTGGTTCATAAGCTTTTGGAACTAGCTCTCAAGAGGAACATGAAAGAGTCCAAAGCACACTTGAGAGGCAGAGGCAGGTGGATTTCTGAGTTTAAGGCCAGCCTGGTCTACAGAGTGAATTCCAGGACAGCCAGGGCTACACAGAGAAACCCTGTCTCAAAAACAAAAACAAAACAAAACAAAAAAAAACAAAAAAAAAAGAAAGAAAGAAAGAGCTGAAGCAGTTAACTAGGGCAGTGACTCTGGTAAGTGCTCAGAAGATAGGAATGTTAGTAGAAATGCACAAAGTAAAGTCTACCTTCCTGAGATTTCAAATGGACTGAAATGTGAATTATAAATGTGATGCTCTTGAGATTTCCAGTGGGGTGGATGTCTCTATTTGGAAGCCATTCATGTTACATTCTGGCAAAGAGCTGTCTTACATGTCCTGAGTCTTCGCACAACTCCCAGTTTGAAGGTAGTAGACTAATTTAGGTTGTGGCATGGTTATGGCTGATTATTTTCAGTAAGATTAACAGTGATAAACATGAGCAAAAAGCAGTCAAAAGACAAAAATTTTTCCATGGGTATAAAATTCTCTAAGGAAAAAAACCCTACTTTGCAAGGCACCAAACATGCCTTTAGGGCATCATAGAAGATGTCAGAGTCTACCCAAGGGAATGAATGTTTTAAACTCATCTCCAAGAATTCCCAGGTACCCAGCTGCTGGTACAGGGCTGCCTACAGAAATGGATTCAAACATGTGAGTACTCATAGGCTGCTGTGACTGGTCCAAATGGTTCAGCTACTCTAGCACTATATGGATAACAGCAAGGTCTGCTAATAGCTTGAGTGTTATCCTCATGATAGTAGTTTTGCAGACATGCAAAATTCAAGAGTTAGCAAAGATACAATAGAAAATTCATGTAAGCTAGAAATGCTAAGAACATGGAATAGCCACTGAAAACTGCAAGCAGCAAGCAAAGACAGCCCAAAGGAGAAGTTGTACAGGCTCAAACCTGAAAGGCCATGGGGTGGGATTGCTCAAATGTCTTGGAGTTCACATCATACTATTTTGTACCTCCCAGATAACCTAGAGCTACAGATTTTAAATGCTTGTCTTAATAGGTTTCTCTCCTGCTTTGATCTTATCTCTTCTATGTCCCTATTCCTTCCTCTCTTTTGGGCGGAAATGTGACTCTGTGATCTTGGGAGTGTGCAGCTTGCTTTTGATATTCCAGGTAATTCATCTAAGAGTTTCTCAAGAAGGAATTCAACTTTTGAAACATGCTGGAATTGCTAAGATTTTTGAGAAGTCTAGGAAATAGATTATGTACACTGTGCTTTACAAGATGACTCTGGGAGGCTGGAGAGATGGCTCAATGGTTAAGAGCACTGACTGCTGCTTCCAGAGGTCCTGAGTTCAATTCCCAGCAACCACATGATGGCTCACAACCATCTGTAACGGGATCTGATGCCCTCTTTTGGTGTCTGAAGAGAGCAATAGTGTACTCATATACTTTATATATATTTTATATAAATAAATCTTAAAAAAAAAAACAAGATGACTCTGAGAAGGGGGGGGAGATTTTTATGATTTGAATATGAAATGCCCCCAGAGGCTAATATGCTATCACCATTTTGAGAGGTGGAAGAAAGTTTCAGAGATGAAGCCTACCTGGGGAATTATCAATTCAGGGAGGGAATCTCTGAAAGTCAAACCTGGTCTTCCATTCTTCACTTTCTCTGTTTCCTATACATCGTAAAACAGATGACTGCTGGCCATATATTTTTGCTGCATGAGGTGACCAAAGATATATATGTGAGTATGTAGGGCATTTCATATTGAAACTGTAACAATGACTTTGAACTGAGCAGTGGTTTTATGGCTATAAAACCCAAAGTACAGACAAAAGTAATAAGAATAAGAATAAAGTATACTGGACAATATCAAAATTAAAACTCCAGGGCAGTGTGCAATTCAGCTGTTGAAGGCATACTTGGAATGTATGATATCCTGAGTTTGATATAAACACAAGAAATTCAAATTAAAAAAAAATTAAACCTGTGTGTGTCTATGAACATATTCAACAAAGAAAAAAATCAGTATGCAAAATGGGGGAGGTTGCAAATTAGGTATCTGATAAATGTCATTACCTAGAATTTAAAAGAATTCCCCTATAACTAAAACAACCAGGCAACCCCACTGAGACACTAATTTAAAAGGAAGCACAAAAGTTGAAAACATTGCAGATACAAATGGCTAATAAACACATGAAAAGATGTTAACACCACTAAAGACTAGAGAAAATACAAATAAAAATAAAAAATACAGGATGTGGTAAGAATGTAGAGAAAGTGGAATTCTTGTGTGTGTGTGTGTGTGTGTGTGTGTGTGTGTGTGTGCGAGCAAAAATATAAAATGGTAATTCTGGTATTGAAAATAATACACTGGGAGGTGATGGCACACGCCTTTAATCCCAGCACTTGGGAGGCAGAGGCAGGCGGATTTCTGAGTTTGAGACCAGCCTGGTCTACAGAGTGAGTTCCAGGACAGCCAGGGCTAAACAAAGAAACCCTGTCTCAAAACAATCAAAACACCAAAAAAAAAAAAAAAAGAAGAAGAAGAAGAAGAAGAAGAAGAAGAAGAAGAAGAAGAAGAAGAAGAAGAAGAAAATAATACAACATATATACATACATATATACACAACAAAAATTAAAGAAAAAGAGTCCGTGAATTTGAATGAAAGTCAGAGGTGGTACTTGGGAGGGTGTGGGTGGATAGATAAGATCTCAAAAAGTAAAAAAAATTATATAAAACAATTTTTTAAAAAACCAGATACTTAAAAACAAAAAACACAATTATCGCATGGTTCAGCAATTCCACTTCTGGGTATAGTCCCAAAAGAAATTAAAATAGGAACTCAGAGATACACTGCTGCATACCCATGTTCACAACAAGATTATTCACAATAGCTCAATGTTGAAGAAAACCAAGCATCTACTAACTCGTGAATAAATAAATAAAATATGGTATATACATGTAACATTATCCAGCCTTAAAGAATAAGTGAATTCTAACAGATCATACAACAATATGAGTAAATTTTAAGAGCATTATTTGCTAAGTCACATAAGAGCAAATATTATGATTCCACTAACAGATATCTATATGGAGTAAGATCCATAGATACAGAAAGAACTTATTATAAAACTATAATATTCAAAACGCTGTGGTACAGAGATACTGACATACGAACAGAATAGCATGCCCAGAAAACTGTCCTGACATATAAAGCCATTCTGTTCCACTTGTAGACTGACAGGTCCTAGGAGTTACAGGGAGTTACTATTAATATAGTATGAATTTCAGTTCTAGATACAAGTTCTACAGATGGATGCTGGTGACATTATACACTGATGTGAATGTAATCAATACTACTGAATGGCATGCTTGAAGGTACTGAAAGCAAATGTCACCTATTTTCTATTACAAATTTAAAAAATAAAAGGAGAGCCATGCCCTGGAGAGATGGTTAAGAGGGAAAAAAAAAAAAAAAAAAAAAAAAAAAAAAGCCACATAGTTTGAGGACCTGAATTTAAATAATCAAAATCCATGCAAAGGGCAGATCTGCAGCACAAGCATCTATAAACCTGATACCAATATCAGGAGATGGGAGGCCAAGAAAGGAGAATTTCCAGAAGCTCACAAGCTAGCTAGTCTGACTTACATAGTGAAAAACACAGAGACCCTCTTCTCAAACAAGGAAGACAATGGGGACAGATGCCAGAGGTTGGCTGCTGATCTTCACATGCACACAGTGGTACATATCATGCACATACTCACATCCATATATATTCCATATATATGTATATGTGTACACACACACACACACACACACACACACACACACACACACGAAAAATAGCTAGACATGGTAGTCGGTGCCAGTAATCCATGAACTAAAGAGGCATAACCAGGACAATTATGAGCTCAAGGCCAGCCTGAACTGAGCTGAGCTGAGCTACATGGTGTGTTATATCTCACAGGAGCTATACAAAAAACTCCGGTGTCAATTACACACACACACACACACACACACACACACACCCCTCATGCACGAAGTGTTATATGCCACCAGGAGCTATACAGAAAAATTGGTATTGATTATATGCATGTGCACACACACACAATTGAAAAAATTATTTAAAATAACTGAAAGAAAAATGTATATAGAATTAATATCAATAGAAAATGAACTCTTTCTACTAAGATTCAGAACAAGACAAGAATATCATTGCCAATGATAGAATATCAATATCTACCACTATACTGGAAATTTTACCCAGTACAGTAAGAAAAATAAATAAACACCATAAACATCAAAAAGGAAAACATAAGGTGGTCTTTATTCACTGTTATGCACACAAAAGTCTCAACAAATTTTTTTAAGTAACTAGCAGAGCTAGTAAACAAATCCAATACAATTCAATACACAAAATCAATTGCATTTCTATACAACTAGGCAACAATTGAGCAAATAAACTTTAAAACCAGTTTGCTTCATTATAGTATTAAAAAGCAAAATAATTACAAATAATTTTAAAGAAAAGCAAGATAAACATTAATATTTTTAAAGCATTAATAAGAAAAAATAAAGATGCTGCATTAAGTGGCAAGGCAAACTAAATCCAAGGATTAGAAAACTGCTATTGTTAAATAAGATGGCAACTTGAGCCACGAGAAAACCCTTTGCTCACAGGGTCAAGAACCTCAGTTTACCCAACACTGAAAAGAAGACAACTCTTCTGATAGGATCAGTGTAACTCAATAAAAATCTCAGCAATGTTTTTGTTTTTTTAAATAAGTTGATTCTAAACTTTATATGGACTTTTTAAAAACAAAAAACAAATAAACAAAAAAACTAAGCCAAAATAACTTTGAAAAGGAACAATGGAAGTACCCCCCCCAGTTTCAAAACACTATGGCTCTTATGAGAAGATTCACAAAGAATAATGAAAGAGAATAAAAACTCCATAGATTCACATGGTTTGTTTGTTTTTTTTAAGAAAAACTTCAAAACATTCATTAAGACTTTGACAAGAAACAAATTTCCATATGAAAAAGACTTTGATTCCTATTTTATAAAACATGTCAAAATTATGAACATGAATGTAGTCCTAAAATCATAGTTTCTAAAAGAAAATGGAATTTGGTTAAATTAAGATTTTCTAGTGAAGATATAAGAATCAATAACAAAAGGTTCCAAAAATAAGGCTTCATAAAAAATTACAAGTTAAATTCACCATATTAACAATGTTAAAAATGAAAACAAAAACCAGACTAGGAGAAAATATTCATACTACATAGACCATATGACAAACCCAGAATATAGGCTGGACAGTGGTGGCACATGCCTTTAATACCAGCACTTGGGAGGCAGAGGCAGGCAGATTTCTGAGTTCAAGGCCAGCCTGGTCTACAGAGTGAGTTCCAGGACAGCCAGGGCCACACAAAGAAACCCTTTTTCTCGAGAAAAAAAAAAAAAAAAAAAGTTTTTTAGAAAGAAAAGAAAGGAAAGGAAGGAAGAAAGAAACGAGCTATTAACTCGTGCATTATGGATTATTGTCAAATATTGGGCTAAAGAGGCACAAAAGAGCAAATGTGTATGAAATTAAACATGTAAGATTGTAGAAGTTAAGAAGTTACTAGGTTTTAGGAATTAAGTAGTGGATCAAAATAGGAAAAAGCATAAGGAAATTTTAACGATGGATTACAAT
The DNA here is from genome assembly GCA_019843815.1 of Montemys delectorum. Classification (NCBI taxonomy): domain Eukaryota; kingdom Metazoa; phylum Chordata; class Mammalia; order Rodentia; family Muridae; genus Montemys; species Montemys delectorum. Next base: position 27,559 of record JADRCD010183291.1, read on the forward strand.
GATTAACGATCTTGTGAACACTGCTTCGATTTACATTTTCAGATAGGAACATTTCCTTGTATAAAAATTTCATATCTCAATTTTAAAAAGATACAAAGAGTGAAGGCTTTGGGATCACATAGAGCAGCTCCACCACTTACCAGGTATATGGCCTTGGCCGAGTGTTAAACTGTCAGTCTCCCCATCTGCAAAGCAAAAAGAACTCGAGTTGAGAATAACTTCATAGAGCTGCTAGGAAAAGTAAACAAGGCAATACCTGAATGACATAATACAGTAAATGCTCATTAAATATTAACAAAGAAGTCAGACATTTTATTCCCATATTTCAGCTAAGGAGAAAGATTCAGGAATAACTGGTGGGTAAACAATGGTAACTTACATAGCCCACCAGTACTTGTGTTGTTTCAGTGACCCGTAGCAGGGATCATTCAGTCTTATGGATGCAGAACTCCTGTTTCACAGGCATCAGCAGATGGCAGCATGCAAGCTTCTGCTTGTGCATTCTCTTTTCTAACATGGTCTCATCTATTTCAGGCTGGCCTGGACTTTACTGTGCATCCCAAATGATCCTGAACTACTGATTCTCATGCCTCTACCTTCCAAGTTCTGGGATTACAGGTATGTGTCAGTTCCTGTATTTTCAATGGCACCATGCATTCCAATAGGGTCACATTTAGCAGTTAACCCTGTAATTGCCAGTCACATATTGAAAACTCAATCACATATTGAAAACTACTGAATGAATACTCCATTTATTCTTTCTTTTCTTCTCTTCTCTTTTTGAGACAGGATGCCACTGTGTGCCCCTGGCTGGCCTTGAAATTGCAGAGACCACCAGCCTCTGCTGATATTAAAGGTGTGCACTACTACCAAGGCCAACCTTCATTGTTGCCAATAAACTAAATTCAAGTCTCCTGACACAAAATCAGAGGCCAAGGAGCAGGAGAGATGGTTCAGTGGTTAAGAGCACTGACTGCTCTTCCAAAGGTCCTGAGTTCATTTCCCAGCAACCACATAGTGGCTCACAACCATTTCTAATGGGGTCCAATGCCCTCTCCTGGTGTGTCTGAAGACAGCTACAGTATCCTCGCATACATAATAAACAAACAGATCTTTAAAAAAAAAAAAAAGAAGACCAATTCTAGAAGTGGAGCTATAAGTAGGCACTTCAAAACATTGTTCTAGGGTTTAAATTTTCATTTACACTGTGAGAGTGTGTGTGCTTCTATGCACATGCATGTATACATATATGTATGCACATGTCAAAGTGTACATGTGTACATCAAAGGACAATTTGAGGAAGCTGGTTCTCTCCTTCCACCATGTGAGTTACAGGATGGATTCAGAAGGCCAGGGTTTGCAGCAAGCCACTTTCCCTGGCTGAGCCATCTCACTGATCTATTCTAGGCTTTTAGAGAGTTCCTTCCTCAGAGCAATTTCAAAAGAAGAGAATTCTGGCTTGGTATGGTTGGCAGACACATGTAATTCTAGCACTTTGGAGGATAAGGTAAGAAAATCTTGAGTTAAAGGCAGCCCTGACAACACAGGGTTATCAAGATCAGTGTAGCTACATAAAAATTCTTCCTCAAAAAATAAAATAAAAATAAAATAAAAATTGAAGGAAAGGAGGGATAAGAATGAATGCATATAATCTAGATATATAGCCTGTGCTCTAAGTGGGAAGGTAGAGCTAAGGCTTGAAACTATTTGGCAGAATAGTTTCAGAAACTTGGCGGCTGAAAGGGAACCAATTTTTCATTAAAACATATTCTATTTTCCTTAATCATGCAAGATTCTCACTTTGAAAAAGTTAAAATGGCTGGGTGGATGTAGTAGTGCACTCCTTTGAGCCTGGCACTTAAAAGGCAAAAACCAAGTAGATCACTGAGTTAGAAGTTAGCCTAGTCTTCAAAGTCAAAAACCAAAACCAGATGAGAAAAAATTCACATGCATTTTATACAAAGGTACTGAACTCAAACAACCATTTTCAACTTTTTTAAAAATATGAGGGCCAGAAAGATGACTCAGTAGGTAACACACAGGTGACACACAAGCCTGATGACAAAATGATCCCTGGAACCCACCTAAAGTCAGCTGTCCTCTGACCTTTACCCGCTTGCTTTATCAGATGTAACACACACACACACACACACACACACACACACACACACGCAATGGGTTATCTCAAACTGTTAAATACTGCTCCCCAGAAAAAAATAATTGCTAAAATCTAGCCTCAGTTTTTTTTCATTCTTTCTTAGTCATCCATTACAAATCTCCAAGCATTCCCTGCACCCACCAGATAGTAACAGGCATCCATGACTATACAAGGACTCAACAATTGCCTTTGAATCCAACTATCTTTTCACCAATTGTAAACAAGTCCTAAACTCTTGGCTCCATAGAGAATGCCTACAAGTCAGTATAAACTCTGAAACAGGGGCAGAGGTCAAGCGACTGGGAGAGTTCAGCCTAAACTCTCAATCTCATCCCACCCCCACCTTGTTCAAAAGAATCTCATCAGAAAGCACCTCCCAGCAAAAGGCCACATTCAGGAGGCCTGATATGGCAGTGTTGCTACATGCTGAGCTGGGCTTTTAGAAGCTCTGGGGAACTGCTAGAGCCAGGAACCACCTAATCACTGAGTGAATGTTATTGAGGAGGAGACATTAAGGGAAAACAGGGAGATTTACAAATTTATCTTAATATGCTTTAGGAAAGAAACTGTCTCCTTAAAGGATACAATAGTCCTTAACCTGAGCCATAAAAGAAATTTATTTGTGGACTTAATTCGCCAGTGAATTCTTCTAGTTTGTCCAAAATCATCCTATAATACAAAAGATGACTAAATGATACTTTCTGAAAAACCATCATAGCTGGGTGGTGGTGGTGCATGCCTTTAATCCCAGCACTTAGGCAGCAGAGGCAGGCTGATGGTTCAGAGTCCAGCCTGGTCTACAAATTGAGTTCTAGGACAGCCAAGACCGAGAAAACCCTGTCTTGAAAAAACAAAAACAAACAGACAAAAACTCATCATACACATAAAAATCATAATACAAGGCTACATAGTGAGACCCTGTCTCAAAGAATAGGGAGAGGAGGAGGGAGAGGGAGAGGAAAAAGACAATATCTTCAACTCTTCATATGTACATATAAGACACACATATACAGGGATGTACTCACAAAAACATATACAAACTTTATTTCTTATTGTATGTATGACGGGAGGCCACAAGCCTTCCACTTCTCATCTGTGAAGGTCAGTCAATGGACAACTCTATGGGATCAGTTCTTTCCTTTACATGGATCCAAGGATCAAACTCAGGTCACTAGACTTGAGTAACAATCCCTCTACCCATTGAGCATCCTGCTACACATAAGTTCTTTTTTAAAAAAAGTAAAAAGTTGGGGCCACATGTAGTGGCACAAGCCTTTAGTACCAACACTTGGAGGCAGAAGCAGGCAGATCTCTGTGAGTTCAAGGCCAGCCAGAATTACATAAAGACCCTGTCTCCAATGATGATGATCATGGGAATTGAACCAAGAACCTTGTACAGACTAGCAAAAGGCTATGCCACTGAGCTATTTCTTCGGACCACCATTAGCATTTGAGACTTACCAAAATTAAGGTGGCTACAGATAATTCAGTTAAATAAAATAAGGTCTCTGCAGCCATATACTTCATGGCATACTTTGGGATCATTTTACCTTCTCAAGCAGGCCTCACAGTTCTTATCTAAATATAAGAGTATTTAAAATAGCTTTTGTAAGTGTTTAATAAGAAAAATCAACGTTAAGCATTTTGTAAATATGTCAGTTTTCACCCTATGGTAAAAAGCCACGTAAGTTTGTGTCTACCTTTCCTGTTAAGCCAGCAACCCTTAACAGAACTGTGGCCTTTATACTGTGGCTAAAACTTGGCATATGCAGGAAAGGAAAAAAAAAAGTACTATATTAAACAGGTTAGATCCTATAAAGACAAATTTATCAAATGATCATGTATGGCATACTCCTAACACACAACTGCTAGAATATATGCAGTGTCTGGCACATAAGAAATGCCCAATAAATAGTATTTCTCAGGCTAAGACAAAGTCTAAGTAAATAAACTTCTTGCCATCCAAATAAATTGAACCTGAGTTCAGATCCCCAAAACCCATGCACCTATAAGCCCACTGTTCATACAGAGCTAGGAGGCAGAGACAAGAGTTCCCCAGAAGTTTGTAGGCAACAGGTAGCACTAAAAAAGATCCTGTCTCAAGATCAACAGTGAAGCCCAACATTCAGTGTTGCCCCTGTACTGGCTGGTTTTGTGTGTCAATTTGACATAAGTTAGAGTCATCAGAGAAGGAGCCTCCTTTGAGGAAATGCCTCCAAGAGATCCAGCTGTAAGACATTTTCTCAATTAGAGTTCAGTTTGAGAGAGTCCAGCCAATGATGGGTGACACCATCCCTGTGCTGGTGGTCCTGAGTTCTATAAGAAAGCAGGTTAAACAAGCCATGTGAATCAGGCCAGTAAGCAGTACTCCTCCACAGCCTCTGCATCAGCTCCTGCTTCCAGGTTCCAGTCCTGATTTCCTCCAGTGATGGATTATGATCTGAAAGTGTAAGCCAAATAAATCTGCTCCTTCCCCAGCTTGCTTTTTGGTCATGGTGTTTCATCACAGCAAAAACAAAACAAAACAAAACAAAAAACCCTAACTAAGACAGCCTCTGACCTCCACACATGTGCTGTACACACACAAAATGAGATAAAAATAACTATTTTTTTACATAGCATTGATCTTTTCTTTCTTAATATCTACTATTCGATTTTATATTGATTATCTGCAGACAATGGTTGGACTTATCTGTACTACCTGCCCACCTCTTAAAGGTTTATTTTATGTTTGTGGGGATTTTGTCTACATGTTTATATGGGTACCATGTGCAGACACTGCATGCAGAGGTCAGAAGAGGGCATCAGATCCCCTGGAATTAGTTTTACAGATGGTTGTGACCTGCCATGTGGATACTCAGAATTGAACCTGGGTTCTGTGGAAGAGCAGATAGTATTCTTAACCACTGGTACAGCACCTGTACTACTTTTTAATATAAAAAGTTATGATATATTGCCAGGTGTGGTAATGCATGTCTTTATTCCAAGCACTTGGGAAGCAGAGGCAGGTAGATCTCTGTGAGTGCCAGGACAGGCTGGGCTACACAGAAAAACCCCACACCCCAACGTCTCCTTGAGATCCCAAGATACTTGGGCTGGAGAGATGGCTCTGCAGTTAAGAGCACTGACTGTTCTTCTGAAGGTCCTAAGTTCAAATCCCAGCAATCACATGGTGGCTCACAACCATCCCTAATGAAATCTTATGCCCTCTTCTTCTGATGCTTCTGAAGACAGCTACAGTGTACTTAGAGATAATAAATAAAGCATGAAAGAAAGAAAGAAAGAAAGAAAGAAAGAAAGAAAGAAAGAAAGAAAGAAAGAAA
>JADRCD010183292.1:0-31329 GCA_019843815.1 Montemys delectorum
TTTGTGGAGTATGATGTTAAGTACTTTAGGCATATTGCCAAGGAGTGATATAGCTGGGTCATATAGTAGACCTATTTTTAGCTTTTTTAGAATTCTCCATTCCGACTTCCATAGTGGCTCCACCAGTTTGCTACCATGTTGGAACACTGCATCAGGAATACCTAAGACTGCTCCTAGGCCATGGTCACTCATATTTGGCTCCAAAATAAAGCATCCCTTTCATTCTTTTGAACTGGGAGCTGTTTTGGTTTGGTTTTCATCAGCAATCATAGCCCATGCTCCTGTTAGTAATCCCAATTAAAAACTCATTAGTTCGCCAAGCTGGACTTTGATGTATTTTGGCCCATTATGGGTTCTCTTTATAACCTGAGCAGATGTATGTGTTGCCCATTCCTAAGAAAGGCCTGTCACAGAACAGCCTTGAAATAGTGGTGCTCTTGCCTCAGCCTAGAACAGACCTGAAAGCTTCCTGTGTTTACTCAACTGAATTTTAGCAAAGATGCTAAGAACATGTATGAAAGTCAGGCATGATTGCTCACACCTGCAATTCCAGTACTCAGGGTACAGAGGCAGGAGGATGTCAGTAAGTATGAGGCCAACCTAGTCTACAAAGTGAGTTTCATGGTGTCATGGTCTTCAGAGACCCTGTTGCAGGAAATAAACCAGCAAGAAGACAACAATGAAAGAGCATGCACTGTGGAAAGGGCAGACTTTCAATAAATGGTTTGAAGAATATCAGTTATCTACTGGATGGAGAATGAAGTCAGATGCCTATCTCTCACCAGGTACAAAAATCAACTAGAAAATACCTTGAAGATTTAAGTGTAAAACCTGAAATAAGAAACTTATTTTCTTATTACAAGAAAAACATATGTGTAATGTTTCAGAACAGTGAAATAGGATGGATTTTTTTTTACAAGACCCACAAAGCAAAGAAACTAAAAATAGACAAACAGGATTGCAGCGAGCTAACAGTTCCTCCCAAAACACAGAGAAAATCAACAGGATCCAGAGACAGCCCACAAGATGAAAGAGAGCAGCTGTAAAGTATGCACCTGACTCCCAGGGCACAGAATGCATTTCAAAAACTCAGGAGCCAAGAAACCAAGTAATTTCATTTAAAGATTGGCAGTGGATCTAATTAGGCATTTTCCAAAAAGGTGCATTCAGACTGGAACAAGTGTAGGAGAAGGACCGACATTGCTAATCATCAGGGAAATGGGAATAGAAGCCACAGTAAGGTACTCCCTCACCTCAGTAAAAGCAACTATTGGAAAATCTAAAGACAACAACAGTCAGAGAGGATGTGAAGACAAGGAATTCCTACACACCCTGGATTGGAATGTAAAGAAGCACAGTTATTATGGCAAATACCAGAGAGGTTCTTTCCGAAATTAAAGAAGACTTCTAAATGACCCAGTGACCTATTGCAGGAAATATTTAGAAGAAATACAATCAGTATGTCAAAGAGACACTTATACTTCTGTGTTGATACAGCACAATTCATAACAGCCAGACAACCCACATATCTGTCAACTGATGGATAGACAGAGGAAATGAGGTACAAATTCTATTCTAGCACTAGAGAAAAACGAAGTTGTTATTTGCAGCAACATGCATAGATCTGGACGTAATTATGTTATGTGAAATAAGCCCGATACATAATGACAGGTTCCACAAAGCCCCCCTACACACATACACACACACACACATCTCTGAAGTCAGGAGTTGATCACTAGAAGTAGAGAACGGTATAGGTTTCCAAAGATGAGATAAAGTAGTTATGAGAAAGAAGTGAGGAAAAGTTCTAAATATGTATTAAAGTAGAATCTGGTGGGATCAAGAAATTCTAATGTATTTTTACCACAGATACTGACTACAGATAAGAACAGCTTTATACAAATCTAAAAGCTAGGAGAGTGCTAGGGACTTCACAGTGGAAGAGTGCTTGCCCAGCATGCTGAGCCACCCTTCTAACCTCCAGCATTACACCAACAATAATGAGAAAAATGTGTGGATAAAAACTAGATGAATGTATTGTGACAGTTTCACTATAAAGAAATGATAATTATTTGAGGAAATAAATGTTTTGCCTGCTTTAAACATCAAGCAATGGCCATGTGTTCGCCATTTCTCATTTCTGTTACACATATCTGACAGAAGCAATCTACAGGAAGGAAGGCTCCTGGCTCCTGGTTTAAGATGAGATGTCGTCCATCACGGTAAAAGGGCATGGCTGTGGGATCATAAGGTGACTGGTCACATGGTGTCTACTGTCCAGAAGGCAAGGGAGATAAATGCTGGGGTTTAGCTCATTCCCCCTTTCTCCACTTTATTAAGTCCAAGACCCCTCAGTTCCACCTCTCTGAGACAGACCCACAACACATTCATAAATGTGTCTCCTAGGTGAGTCCAAACCCAGTCAGGTTGGCCGTGAAGATGAACCCTCACCATCTGCATCAAAACTCTACATGGCATGCCATTAATATATTTAAGCTTTATCTTTTCTAACAGTTAATAAGTAACAAAAGTAAAAAAAAAAACAGACTTTATCTAGGACCAAAGTTAGTTATAAAAAGATATTTTTTTATAAAATCAATGAGAATTTTCTAAACATAATCTAATGCATTGAAGCCCTTGCTTTCGATGTCTTGTTTCGAAGAGTCTGATTTGTAACATCCTATAAAATGCATTTATTGCAAGTACCACTGAGGCCCTCAGAGACTAATGGCTCTTTCTCTCCAGCTAGGTTTCTTTATCTTCTTCAGGGTTCTAAGAATCCTTGTCCGTGCCAACCTGACTTTGATTTGAATGCCCAAAATACACAGAGTACCACACAACTGGGAATGTCAGAATTATTTGTCATTCAGCAGAGTGAATCAATAGCTCTCTGTGCTTAGATGGCAACCTTATAGAGAGCTCACATCGTTCCAATTGGCTGAGGATGAAGTGATCAAGAATCAACCAGCCAGATATTGGTTGAGTACAAACGTAGCGCATTCTACAGTTCCACATGTGATCTATGATATTCAAACTTGGTGCTTTTGCCTAGTAATTCTTCCCTCTGTAGACATTTTTAGCATACCTACTATGCTAAGGGTCCCACACCATGTGGCAAAGGGGACAGAAAAGTAAAGTATTTTGAGTTCATCCTTAGATTATTTACAGTTTAACTCAGAAAAAGAAAAAGGTTTGTATACAAGACCAAATGAGCACCTGATGGTAGTGGTGCACACCTTTGATCCCAGTGCTTGGGAGGCAGAAGCAGGCAGATCTCTGAGTTGGAGGCCAGCCTGGTCTACAGAGTGAGTTCCAGGACAACCAGGGCCACACAGAGAAATCCTGTCAAGAAAACAAACAGGGTGAGATGGCTCAGCCGGTAAGAGCACTGACTGCTCTTCTGAAGGTCCTGAGTTCAAATCCCAGCAACCACATGGTGGCTCACAACCACCTGTAATGAGGTCTGATGCTTGGTGCATCTGAAGACAGCTACAGTGTACTTATTTATAACAATAAATTTAAATCTTTGGGCGGGAGCGAGCAGGGACTGAGTGAGCAGGGTCTACTGGGGCCAATGGGGCTGACAGGAGTGAGCAGAGATCCTAAAGTCAATTCCCAACAACCACTGAAGGCCCACAACTATCTGTACAGCTACAGTGTGTACTAATATACATAAAATAAATAAATTTTTAAAAAAGAAAACAAACAAACAGATGAAACAAACACACAAACAAAAGTCCAGATGATCTTCCTATTCAGAGAGAAGACACTAGAGCATGAATTTCTCCACATTCTCCATTCCTTTCACCCAGCCCCACTCCATCCTTCACCCCTTTTTGCCTGCCCACCCACTGTCCTAAAAGACTTCTCTTCTTTCCCAGATGTGGTCTGAGCATCACTTCCTAAGGGCACACAACTTCTGAGATAAACAGTGAAAATAAGAAAAAGAAACCCAACATGGACAAAATAGTAATTAATAAATAAGAGTTTTGTGGTGCACATGCAAGAAGATGCCATGATGGAGCTTAATACTTTACATGCTAACCTGAAAGCATAGTAAGCCGTTTCTAATGGGACAGAGGAGCACCTGAAGATGCTTCCAATTTTATGTTTAGTCATTGTTTTCTTTATTGTCTAATCTAATGGTCTTACAACCGTGACCTGGCCATTCCCAACTTTTTTTTTTCCAGCTCATTCTATTATCAGTTTTAAAACAATATTAAGAAATTTTGCTTTATTAGAAACACTGCTTTACATTTTGTTCTTATAAAATATTTTCATTATTCCTTGATTAACTGAACAAAGAACAAAGACCATCCTAGTCCGTAGTTCTGGGAAAGTCCACAAATGTACTAAGTGTTTTTTGGCTTCTGTAGCTCTGCTTATTGCTAATTGAAGTGTGTCAATCAGGGTGTGGCTTTTGTTCATAAAAAGCCAGAAATAGTAAAGACTGTGGCTACAAGATTTAGGTAACTCTCCTGTGTAGCCCTCCAGCTGGTGAAAAAAGACTGATTATCTATTGGTTTTAAGAGTCCATATACTAACAGAGTCAACTAATCTGGACCCTTGGGGCTCTCAGAGACTGAACCACCAACCAAAGAACATACACGGGCTGGACCTAGGCCTCCCCATACATATGTAGCAGATGCGCAGCTTGACCTTCATGTGAATCCTGAACAATGGGAACAGGGGCTATCCCAAAAGCTGTTGTCAGGACGTGGATTGTGTTCTTCTAGCTGGGCTGCCTTTTCTGGAATCCATGGAAGAGGAAGTGCCTAGCTTCACAGAGACTTGATGTGCCAGGTAGGGGGACTAGGGGGAGGTACCTGCTCAGGAGAGAAGAGGGAAGGATTATGGGAGGGGGTGGCAGTGAGTGGGATGCAAAGTTAATAAATAAAAAAATTAATTTAATTAAAAATGAGTCCATGTGTTCTCTGAAGGATTTACTTTGCAACAATTTATTTTTATATTATGTATATGCATGTGTTGCCTGCGTATAGATCCTAGGTCCCATGTGCATGCAATACCTGCAGAGTCCAAGAGAGGGCATCAGATACCCTGGAGCTGGAGTTACACATACTTGTTAGCCATCAAGTGGCTGCCAGGAATTGAATCTTCCGTCTTCTGGAAGCGCCCTTAATCACAGAGACATCTCTCCAGCCCCACATGGGTAATTTTACAGGACACCTAATATCTCTCTTCTACTGTATGTTTTATTCTGGTTAGATACCTGAGGGCTAGGAACGGCTCTAGTGGTTAAGAACACATAGTGGTTTTGCAGAGGATTCAAGTTTGGGCCTCAGCACCCATGCCAAGTGGGCTCATAAAAGTCTACAACTCAAATTTCATGGGATTGGATGCCCTCTTCTGGCCTTCACTGGTAAACATACATATACATAATTGGGAATACAATAAAAAAAATTATTTCACCAGATACAGGATTTTTTTAAAATCATACTTCAATCATTAAATAATGCAGTGTTCAAGCAGATATCCTACTGGACTGTTTCTCATTTAAAATGTTCCCTTGGGAGCTGAGAGATGTCTCAGTGGTTAAGAGCAATTGCTGCTCCTGCAGAGGACAGAGTTTGGTTCCCAGCACTCACATGGCATCTTAAAGCCATCCATAACTCCAGCTTCTGGAGATCCTACACACTCTTCCTGTTGTGGATTTGGTTTAATGCTTGTATTGTGTTAATTGGGTTCCCAAAAGGGCATGAGGATCCGTATGTAAGATGCTGAGGGTTCTGACTGGTAAATAAAATTGTCAGTGTCCAATGGTTGGGCAGGGAAACAGAGGTGAGACTTTAGGATTTGTGGGAAGGGGACCAAGAGAAGAAGAAGAAGAAAAGACAATTGCCATGCTGGGAAAGGAATAAAATCCAGGCTTGAGAGCTGCAGAAGAGAGAGCACACCAGTCATGTAAAAGCTGTGGGAGAGCCTGATTGGGTCTAAGATAGTAAAGATGGAATATAGATTTTAGTAAATAATAACTCAGAAGTATCAGAGGGGAGGCGTTAGCAATGTGGAAATTTGGGAGTGGCCTAGCCATTGAGATGATTAAGGCATATTAAATACAAGGCTCTGTGTGTGTGTGCGTGTGTGTGTGTGTGTGTGTGTGTGTGTGTGTGTGTGTGTGTTTCATTCGTGAATTCAGAGCATTGGAGAGGATAGCAAGGAACTCGTGCCACCAATGCTGGGACAATTAGAGGGTTAATGAACTACTGGAACACTTCTGGCCTCCAAGGGCACCAGAAATACATGTAATGCAGGTACATACATGCAGGAGAAATGCTCATACACATAAGTTTTAACTAAAATTTTTACTGTGGCTACTTCTTAAGTACTTAGATACAGTGTCTATCCCTTTTGCATTTCTTATTTTTTTTTAAGATTTATTTATTTTGCCGGGCAGTGGTGCTGCATGTCTTTAATCCCAGCACTTTAATCCACTCAGGTGGATTTCTGAGTTTGAGGCCAGCCTGGTCTACAGAGTGAGTTCCAGGACAGCCAGGGCTATACAGAGAAACCCTGTCTTGAAAAACTAAAAACAAAACAAAACAAATGTTATTTATTTATTTTATGTATATGAGCACACTATTGCTCTCTTCAGACATACCAGAAGAGAAAATCGGATCACAACAGATGGTTGTGAGCCACCATGTGTTTACTGGGAATTGAACTCAGGACCTCTGGAAGAGTAGTTGGTGCTCTTATCCACTGAGCCATCTCTCCAGCCCCCCTTTTGCATTTCTGATAAACACAAACTACAATTCTGTTTTTGAGGCATTCTCTGGTGTGGTGGTATAAATGAGACTGGCCCCCACATATGTTCATCTCCAGTTGGTGGAAATGTTTATGAAGGATTAGGAAGTGTGGCCTTGTTGGAGAAGGTGTGTCACTGGAGGATGGGCTTTGAGATTTCAACAGACCCATGCCATTCCCAGTGTTCCCTCTCCGCCTTCTGCCTGCGGATTAAGATGTGAGCTCTTAGGTGTTCTTTACACCTTACCTTCATTCTGCCATTATGAACTCTAGCCCTCAGAAACCATAAGTCCATAATGCCTAAACTCTTTCTTTTATAAGTTGCCTTGGTCATGGCATAGAAAAGAAAAGAATGCATCTGCAGTGCATCAGAAGGGGAATTACATTGCATTTAGACCATGAAAATTCCCTTTTAGCATCTATATATAGTTAAGTGCTATTCAAAAATAAAGCACAGAAAGTAAAGTAGATGCGGTACTCAAATGTGACACCTTTTTAAAAATTAAAATTATTTTTTAAGTATAAATGAGAGAGCAAACAGTTTGCATACCTGTGGTGCATAATGTTCAGTATAAATCTAGAGCGTTGAGAACAACTGTTGGCTGTATCCTCCAGGCATTAAACGACACCACCATATTTTTAGATGTATTCTTTCTTCTCAAGTATTCAGAGAATGCAACAGACACTGTCTTAACTTTTCAAAGATTGCAGAGATAGACTAGGCTACTACCATTTTTTTCACAAAGTCAAAGAACAAAGAATTATCATCGTCTGCTTGTATTCCAGTAATAGAGCCAAGTTAAGAACCAGTTCTAGGCTAAAAGGATGACTCAGTGGGTTAGAGTACTTGCTAGACAGACACAAAGACCAGTCAGTGTTCAGATACCAGTACCTTCAAAGAAAGCTATGACTGGCCCCAGACCAGAGCATACCCCCAGCTAGGTGGGGGGAGGGCAGTGATGTGAGGATTCCTGGGAACTTCTGGCTGTCAGCCTAGCCGAAAGAAAGCACACAAAAGCACGGTTACCCATGCAAGGACTCCAGGGTCTACTCCTCCCCTCTAGGTTGTGTTAACAGCCACAGTAGTGTAGGACCTTATAGGCTGCCACCCTTGTAATGAATAGGAAGAGGCTGGCAGAGGCATGACCCAACCTCCACCTCCTTTTCCCCTGCTAAAGGGATCCTTCTGAACATGTGTTGTGCCAGAACAGGAGATTGGGGTTCAATAAATTACTATTAGAGGTAGCATCTGCTGTGTGGTTTCCAGGGCTTGATATTGAAAGTCAGCGCATCCCACCCACGTTGATAGTCTCTTCTCAGGTGATTCTAGATTCCGTTACGTTGACGCCTGGAATCAAGCATTGACACACTATTGAAAGAGTTGATACTTGTAGGTGCCGTAGATTCAAGATTGGAAGGGCCTGGATCTTTGGCAGTTGTATGTGAAGAGGAATTCTGAAGAGACATGTTAGAAAGGGCAGGTTGGGCAGAAGCCAGTCGGGCACGCCAGAAATGACTCCCCACCGGCCTTGCCACTTGAGAGTCTGGAGTGACCAGGAGTGGAGCTGCGCATGCGCTGTGGAGAAAGACGGGACCAGGGCCCTGACAGTGGTGATGGGCACAAGAGGGCTGAGGATCATGTCGTTGCCCAGAGTTTTTAACACCATAGTGTGCAGCAGCCCAGAACTTAAGCAGATGCAGACTCAGCCCCCAAACAAGCATCCTGGCTGTGCGATTGCCCTAGCTCTGGGCAATGGCAGAGGCCCGAGATGAGGAACGGTCCACTTTCTAGATTGGACGTCCTCGACAGGCCAACGCATCCTGCGATGCCGATAAGGGCTACGTGTGGGTCAGTAGCCCAGATGCAGCCAAGATCCAGGTTGCTTTCCCCTGACCATGTTGTCACCTGACCTGATGATGTGCACATGTTCATGGCCTGGGCCTGTATTGACGTTGTGGGTCATGATCCCCCCGGGACGATACTGGTGTGAGTGGCCTGAGCTGCCACCTAAGACTGCGGTGGTAGTGTCTGGGTGCAGGCTGCTGCCGAGTGCAGAGGGCCATGTCTGGGTCTGTGAAAAGACACCATGATCATGGCAACTCTTCTAAAGGAAAACTTTTAATTGGGGCTGACTTACAGTTTAAGAAGTTTAGTTCATTATCGTCATGGCAGGAAGCATGGCAGTGTGCAGGAAGCATGGCAGTGTGCAGGCAGACATGGCGCTGGAGGAGCACCTCTTGATTTGCAGGCAGAAAAAGGAGGCTGTGTTCTACACTGGGCATAGCTCTTGAGCATATATGACCTCAAAGCCCCACCTCCACAGTGACACACTTTCTCTAACAAGGCCACTACTAGGCCAACAAGGCCACACCTCCTAATAGTACCACTCCACATAAGCCAAGCACTCAAACATATGAGTCTATCGACGGGAGTCATTCATATTCAAGCCACCATAAAGGGTCCATGGTCTTAATGCAGCCAGGTCCATGTTCGTGTCAATAGCCCGTGTTGCCATTGAAGGCTGGGCGCATGGTCTCTGCTGCATCGGAAGTCCCTATTTGGGTTCGTGGCCTTACTGCAACTGGGAGCCCTGTTTGTGGTCTATGCTGAGACCAGAAACCATGTTTAAGTCCATGACCCATGCACTCTTGGACAGGAAAGAGCAAATAAGCTACGTTGATAACAATATCAATAACTGCAACTGAAAAAAAAAAGAACGAACATGGAAGACTTCTGTAACAACCTCTACCTCCACCCTCCTCTATACTCCCAAAACAGTAACAGCTTGAACAGGAAGTCATCTAGGATAATTCTTGAAATCTGTGATAGGATGCTGAAGTGTCCTCTACACAATAGGTAGCTTCCAGCCGGGCTTTGGGAGGAAAAGAACTCAGCTCTATTTAAGGGGAAGGCCACTGAGAGTTTGAACACATTCCAGTGAGTATATAGACAACAAAAATTGAACTTTTTCTTTTTTGCTGGGGAGGAGGTCACAAGGGGTGGGCTCATGAATAGGGAAGGACTGAGAATTGAATGTGATAAGGGTGTATAATGTGAAATCCCTAAAGAATCAATATATTATTTTGAAAAAGAATAAGAGAAGGGGGAGAAGAGGGAAAGAGGAGAAGGAAAAGGAGGAGGAGGAAGAGGAGGAGGAAGAGGAGGAGGAAGAGGAGGAGGAAGAGGAGGAGGAGGAGGAGGAGGAGGAGGAGGAAGAAAAGAAGCAGATGAAGAAGGAGGAGGAGGAGGAGGAGGAGAGGAGGAAGAGGAGGAAAAGAAGCAGATGAAGCACCGGGCAGTGGTGGCGCGCGCCTTTAATCCCAGCACTTGGAAGGCAGAGGCAGGCGGATTTCTGAGTTTCGAGGCCAACCTGGCCTACAGACTGAGTTCCAAGATAGCCAGGGCTACACAGAAACAAACAAACAAACAAACAAACAAAAAAAGCAGATGAAGAAGAAGAAGGAGGAGGAGGAGGAGGGGGAGAAGGAAGGGAGGGTCGGTCATGGATGAGACAGTCCCTTCTCAGTCGTGTCTGATAGGCTTTTGAGTGATTGCAAAGGCGCCAAAGGTAAAGTCATCCTCTGATTATTTAGAAGTGTGCTAGCTTTTGACTGCTGTGTTTTGTCATGCCTACAGATGCTGTAAGTGTTCTGCCATCTACCTGCCCATTGTTGACACATAGTATGGCTCTGAGTGTGTCTACTGACTGGATATAGGTTTGGCAAGCGCTAGCACTGGCCCCTGTGAGCATTCCATACAAAACACTACTGCAGATGACTTTACAGAGTTTACAAAACTTCCCATCATTTGAACACTTCCAGTTTACTCAGTGCACACAACGGAGACAAATATTTCTTGTACCGCCCACTAGCTAAATGTAAACAATGTTCTGCATTCTCTTATTTTGTTTGTTTGTTTGTCTGTCTGTCTCATTCTTTATCCACAGTGTGAATTTAATGCCAACAAAACTAGCAATCTGACAACCATGGGTGTAACAGAAAATGCTGCTATCATCTTCTCTCTGAGAGCTCCGCGTGATAGGGCAGTCCACGGGGACAGCCTCGGAGCTGGGACTGCTGTAGACAGCAGAACGAGTTTACAATGATTAAGAGGAAAGGAAGTTCAGCAGTGAGATTTAACATGTAGAACTTTGAGCCCAGCACTTGGGAGGCAGAGGCAGGTGGATTTCTGAGTTCAAGGCCAGCCTGGTCTACAGAGTGAGTTCCAGGACAGCCAAGGCTACACAGAGAAACCCTGTCTCAAAACAAAACAAAACAAAACAAAAGCAAAAACAAAAACAAAAAAGCAGAGGAGAGGAATCTGAATTTTTTACAGTACATGGGCTTATGGGCTTCCTCTGGGCTGCAGCTTCTCTGTATATCTTCCAAGAAAGTGTGCAAATGTGTGTACATGCACGAATATGTGTGAGCACGTGCAACCACATGTGTGTAGCTCGGAGAAAGGACAAGGTAAATGTCCCTCCAGTGGTTTTAAACTTGAGCCTTCAGATCCATTAAATAAATAAATAAATAAATAAATAAATAAATAAATAAGGCTCAGTTGTTGTAAGTCTCTTAATTTGTGAAACACTGCCATAGCAGACCTGGGAAATTTCTGAGGGTACAAGAAATGACTCATGACTTGTCTACTTGCTTCATGCTATGTCCACTTCTAAAAATCAAATAAAAATGAAAATAAAAATACAGTACATAAAATTGAACTGTGAAGAGATACAAAAGATAATAACTTGTAATGTCCTCATCTTAATTTTAGAACTTTTGCTCCATATAAGGTCCATATAAGAACCATCTTACTTTTCAAAAAAAAAATTTTTTTAACGGTCATAGAGGAAGAAGAGGAAGAGGAGGAGGAAAAAGTGGGAATCATAAAAAAAATATAGGAAATCTAACATTTATCTTTCTGACCTTTGGGAAGAAGGAATGCTTACTTGGAGAACATGGGAGAGAAAGCAAGTACTAAGCTGGATGTTAGCACACGAGAAACACAGAGGCCCGTCTGCAGTAGAATCGATGTCCTCAGTAACTGGGGTCTTTTTTTAAACATGATTTACCTACTTTTATTTTATGTGCATTGGTATGTATATAAGTATATAAGATATACTGCATGTATGTCTATAAGTATATAAGTATATAAGATATACTACATTATGTCTGTGTGAGAGTGTCAAATCCCCTGGAACTGGAGTCCAGAGTTGTAAGCTGTCATGTAAGTGCTGGGACTTGAACCCTGGTCCTCTGTAAGCAAGCCATCTCTCCAGCCCCTGGTGATCTTTATAGTCATGAAATGCAGTGTCTCCCTCACATTCTTTTCTGGGTTTTTGTTTGTTTATTAAGACAAAGCTTCACTCTGTAGCCTAGGCTGCCCTCCAGGTCACCTACGTCCTCTTGCCTCAGCCTCCTGGGTTAAAGATTTAGCTCTCTAGGGTTTTTTTGTTTGTTTGTTTTTTGGGTTTTTTTTTTTTTTTAGGGTTGTTGTTGTTGTTGTTGTTGTTTTGTTTCGTTTTTTTGTTTTGTTTTGTTTGCCAGCCTCAGCATTACATCTTGGTTCCAGTGTTCATTAGCAATGAATCATCTTAGAGTGGCCATTCCTGTTGGATGCTGTCTACTCTCAGAAATAATGAATGTATTTTTAGTTTTCTTCTTGAAGCCAACAAATTCTGGGAATGCCTTAATGTAACTTTCTCTGCTAAGCTCCTCCTCAGTGAGGAATATACTCAATAGCATCTACTGAAAATGTCAAAGAGGGGAAAAGCAAAAGGGAACATGCATGAGGAAGCTGGTCTCAGTCGCCCAGGGTTGGCGCATATTTGAAAGCCTCACTGGACATTGTTACATCACTGTGCAAACACGTAAGTGGTTTGAAGATTTCCCAGGCACAAATGAAAGGAAAAGATGTCTGGAGGTTTGGGATGTAATGGAGTATCATTTCAAAGTGCTGCTATTAGGAGGTAAGCACTTGAAAGGCTGGGGCACACACAGCACTGAGTGCACATAAGGATGATATTTTAAGTTACAAACTTGAACTTATTGAACTACTGGCAGTTTTGAAAAGTATTGGAAAACTATAGTAGCAAAACAAAGAATTCAAAAGGCAAATGCAGTGTCAGCCTGTATCAATCACATACGATTGATTCTTGAACGTTCTTTACAATTATCCTCAGCAGCTCAGCCAGCTTGTCAGCAAAAATTAAACAGCAGAGCCATAGGATTATTAGTGCCCACCTTTACCAAACACTCTACAAGACATTTACTAATGCGCTACTGTGTGTTATTATAAATAATTAAAAGCAAATAAATTTAGAATGGCTAAATAATTTAAACACTTGTCAAAATAAATCAACTAAGAATATTCTGAGGTTTAATGTATTTTATTTTCAGACTTTGATCTATTAGTTTTCTTCTTAGATTAAAAAAAAAAAGTTAAACTGTGAATTCATATGTGTTAGATAACATCGTCTTTACTGCCCTGTCCATAAAGCATACATCGTGAGCCAGTGACATGGCTCAGCTCATAAAGGCATCTCATACCAAACCTGGTGCCCTAAGTTCAATCATACACACACACACACACACACACACACACACACACACACACAGAGAGAGAGAGAGAGAGAGAGAGAGAGAGAGAGAGAGAGAGAGAGAGAGAGAGAGAGAGAGATTGGTTGGAAAGCAAACTTAAATCAACAAATAAGAATTTAAAAGCCATGTATAAGGCTTTGGAGAGACGAGGTCAAAGTGGGGGCTTTTCTATGCCCTCCTTTGCTCTGAATAATGACATGGAGACTTTCATATTTGTTAAAAGCTTCAAGCACTATAGAGCTTGATAGAAGCGCTGATTCTGAGCTATCCTAACCCAGCCTGCTGGCCTGGCCTACTCCTAGCCATGCTGTCTGTTACTTACCATCTTGGTCTCACCTGGGACCTCCTTCTTTATTCATGTCCAGATGGTGACTCCACTTGGTCCCCACCTGAGAGTTCTCCCTCTTTCTGGGCTCAGAAGTCCCATCCTCCAACACTCGGTGATTAAGAGAACTAGCTCCTCTTCTAGAGGACCCAGGTTCAATACCCAGCACCTCTGTGGTGGCTCACAATCATCTGTAACATCAGTTCTAAGGAACCCAACACTGTTTTCTGAGATACTAGGCATGCACATGTTGCACATACATACAATCAGGAAAACACTCATGTAAAATAAAAACAAATAAAATATTGCTTTAAAAAGCTATTCATGAATTTTCTACAAGTTGTAAGCACCCCAAGTCATATTTTCATAGAATGTATGTCTGAATTTTAGCCTAACATATCACCATTTAGCTCAAAACACTCGTATATCTATTTTTTTACCTTTTTCTAAATAGGTCCCGTGGATTGAACCCAAGCTTTGCACATGCTAAGGATTCTACCACTGAGTTACAACCCAGCTACTAAATATATTAATAGATAGCTCTATATGTGTTCTTAGTATCAAGAAATTGGGTTGGGGAAATGGCGCATGGCTAAGAGCCCACAATGCTCTGCAGTGGAGCTGAGTTTATTTCCCAGCACCCACATCAGGAGGCTCATAACCACCTGAAGCTCCAGCTCCAGGGGAATCTAATGCCTCTGGCTACTGCACTCATGTGCAAAAACTATGCACACAAACATCATTAATGCTAATAAAATATTTTATTGATTTTAATTTTATTTATTTTATTAATTAAAAAAATAAAAAATAACTCTCCTTAGCAAACAAAATTATAATAGCAATTTACAGGCTGGAAAGATGGCTCAGTCTATAGTGTTTTGCTCAGAAAATATGAGGGCCTGAAAACGTGCAAAAAGAATCACACTGCATGCCTATAATCCTATCGCTAGGTAGTAGAGGTAGGAGAATCTCAGTGGCTCAGTGGCTAGCCAGTTTAGCCAATCAGTGAGCTCCAGGTTTGGTCAAAGAGCCCCTCTTAAAAAGTAAATTGGGCAGTGGTTTTGTCATGCCTTTAAGCCCAGCACATGGGAGGCTGAGGCAAGCAGATCTCTAAGTTTGAGGCCATCCTAATCTACAGAACTAGGACAGCCAGGGTCACATAGAGAAACCATGTCTCGAAAAGCCAAACAAACAAACAAAGTCAAGAAGAATAGAAAAAGACACTTGATATTTAATGTCAATGTCTTGTCTTCACATATACACGTACAAACATGTTATGATGGTTTGTTATGATCGACCCAGGGATTAGCACTATTAGAAGGCGTGGCCCTATTGGAGTAGGTGTGGCCTTGTTGGAATAGGTGTGTCACTGTGGGTGTGGGCTTTAAGACCCTCATCTTAACTGCCTAAAAGGCCATATTTCTGCTAGCAGCCTTCAGATGAAGATGTAGAACCCTCAGCTCCTCCTGCACCATGCCTGCCTGGATGCTGCCATGTTCCTGCCTTGATAATGGACTGAACCTCTGAACCTGTAAGCCAGCCCCAACTAAATGTTGTCCTTTCTAAGACTTCCCTTGGTCATGGTGTCTGTTCACAGCAGTAAAATCCTAACTAAGTCACATGTGAACCTGCACACACATGTATACACACACAAACTCATATACCAAATGCACACACTGAATAAAATAGAGATTTATTAAAGCATACATATTACAAGATGACTGGCAAGTATTAATATGAAGTGCTCTAAGTGGCACATGGAGTTAAAAATATGTAAGACAACTGTGGGTTCAATCCGACCGCTGGCTGGGGTGGGTGTGGTAATAATGGCCCTGTCTTAGTTCCTTTTTTATTGTTGTGATGAAACACAGTGAGCAAAGTCTGACCGGATTGACACACTTCCTCCGGGAAGTTCATGCCTTCTAAACCTCCCCAGTTGACCAAGTATTCGGATGTCTGAGAATATGGGTGACATCTCATTCAAAGCCCCTCAGCCCTTTTCCTGAGAATTAAGGTATTGTTTGTAATTGCTGATTAAGCAAAACCCTCTGTCTGCGAGATCAGGAAGGACTCAGCCATAGGAAACAGAAGATAAATAAGGTTAGATCTGGGCCAGATGGCAGAGGACCTCAACTTACAAGTTAAAGAATTTGTGTTTCATTCTGCAGACAGTGGCCAATCGTTGAAAAGTTCATATCTTTGCATTGAGCAGCAAAGAACTAAGAATGTCAGCTTGTAGAAAAACAGGCAGAAAGGGAATTTCAGAGTTGAGCGGGGCCCACTTGTGCGGTAGCAGGAGGAGCACAGAGAAGAAACCAAAACAAGGAAGTGTCTACACAAGCTATAGACCTAGGGTGAGGCTGGGTAAGAAGAAGGAGGAGATGGAAGATAACCTCAAGATTTGGGTTTGCTTTCTTTATTATGGTAAGAATACTGAAGGTGGGATCTACAGTATGGATAAGAGAGAGAAAGGAGAGAGAGTGGGAGGGAAGGAGTGAGGGGGAGGAAGGGAGGAAGATGAGGATGGAGGGAAGAATGAAGGAAGGAAGGGAAGGAGGAAGGAAGGAAGGAAGGAAGGAAGGAAGGAAGGAAGGAAGGAAGGAAGGAAAGAAAGAAGGAATGAACGAATGAATGAATGAGGGAAAGAGAATATAGTATGCTTATTCTGAAGAGTTTGGGAGTGTGTGGCTGAGAAAATGACGAGACTATAGACAGAGACAGTCAGGACATGTCAACCTGTGAAGAACAAGTGGAATTTCAAGGATGTTGCATCTCAAGGAGCAGTTAGATTTGCAGGAGATCATGTCTAGGATTATTAAGACATATAGCAAAGAGTACTGGAGAGGAAGATCTGGGGTCCGTTTATCTAGTGTTACAGCTCAGCTATTAAGTATATCCCAAACAGTTAGTGTATTAAAGGTTTGATTGTCAGCTGATGGGCTTCTGGCCTAATCAATGGAATAATCCCTTGATGGATGTGTAATCTGGTCACATTATTGGGAGGCAGTGGGAAACCAGAAGGCAGAGCCTACTTGGAAGAAGTAGATCACTGAAGGTATGTCCTGGAAAGATAAACTGGCCCCTTCCTAGTCCTCTGGGTCCTGGACACCATTAGGTAAGCATCCATACTCTACCATAATCTCCTGTGATAACATCCAGCTTCATTGTGGCCCAAAACCAATGCAGCCAGCCAATGTTGGATCGAAGTCTCTGAAACGTGAGCCACAATTAACCTTTCATTCTTTAATTTATATCAGGTATTTTGTCACAACAAAGAAAAGCTAAATAATCTACCTAACAAGGGTGGCCAAAACAATGAAATTACTATGTCCTCTAAAGAATGTAAATAAAGGGGGCTGGAAAGATGGCTCAGCAGTTAAGAGCACTGGCTGCTCTTCCAGAGGGCTTGGATTCAATTCCCAGCACCCCCATGGCAACTCACACCTGTCTGTAACCACACTTCCAGAGGACCTGACAAAATACCAATGCACATAAGATAAAAATGAATAGAAAGTTTGACAAAGAATGTAGGACTGGAGAGATGGCTTAGCTGTTAAGACCACTGACTGTTTTTCCAGAGGTCCTGAGTTCAATTCCCAACAACCACGTGCTGGCTTACAACCATCTGTACTGTTCTGATGTCTGAAGACAATGACAGTGTACTTATATAAATAAAATAAATAAATCTTTTAAAAAAAGAAGAAGAAGAAAAAAAGAATGAGAATAGACCAGAACTAACTCCAGAAAAATTCTCTTAATGCAGCATAAGAAGGAGAAAAACCATTTTGGAAGCCAAAATATTTAAGGGATATCATGGTAGGAAGGATGTCAAGATAGCAGATGGATGCGTGCGGCACGAATGGTGACAATCTATTATTTTGGAAGTCTGTCCCTTGGTATTAGTCAAAGGGGGAAAAAGATTTTTCAACAATTACATATTTGTTTATTTGTGCGGGCAGTCGGTGGATAACTTGTCTGTTCCCTCCGTCCACTGTGTAGATCCCAGGAATCTAACACAAGTTGTCAGGCTTGGCAGAAAGTACCTTTACCCACTGAGCCACCTCACAGACTCAAGATATTTAAACAGCAGTGAGAAGGCAAGAGTGATTTCAGGAACTCTTTTCTCTTGGATTAACTGAGACAAGGTCTCAGACTCAAGTTCCTCCTGCCTCAGCCTCCTGAGAGCTTGATATGGTCTAACATAACTGTAGCCATTTTGTTGCTCATAAGGTGAAATTAGGTTCATCCACTTTTTAGGAGTTATCACTAAAGAACTTTACTAATAGGCCAAAAAAGTTATGACTATATTACTTATGCTCTGTTATCTCAGCATTCTGGAACTTCCCCCTGCTCGCTACCTGTCCACCACCTCTCTTACTTCACCCAGGAATCAGCTTAAAGACTAGCTGATAATACTTTGTCTAGTTTGCCAAACCTGTTGTACCACTTCCCTCCTTGCCTTTTAAACTCTTGAACTTGGTTTTTCCTATAAAAAGCCTGCCCTGAGAACAGACTGGCACCACAATTAGGCTCCCGAGTCATTTTTTTGTGGTCCTGATCTCTCAGTCTGAATCAAGCGTTCAATAAATTTTCATCACATCTGAGACTGGGATCTAAGTGCTCAGTGTGCGGCTAATCCCAGACCGCAACAGAGCTGAGTTTACATTGTGTACAGCTATGAAAGTGCTTGAAAGGGAACTCTGTCAACAGAAACATACATAAGGAGGCAGAGATAGGTAAATGTTCAGGTGTTTTAGAATTAAATGCACTTAGCTCATCTAAGGGAGATAAGGGCTGTGAAGGTATTCATTCACTAATAGTTCAATCAATAAGTACAGAATTTCTAGGAAGACCAATATAAAATAATAAGCACTAGATAAATCACCTGTAATAGTAACCTGAACCAATTATATAATTGTACCTTTAATTTAATTAGAGCTAGAGAGCTGGTTCCCCAAGCTCAGACTGCTTTTTCAGAGCACCTGAATTCTGTTCTCAGCACCAAACTGCATGGCTCACAACTGCCTGTAACTTCAGCTCCAGGGAGTTTAGCACCCTCTTCTGGACTCCAGAGGCATCTACACTCACATAGATATATATACATATACATATACATATACATATACATATACATATACATATACATCATATACACATATACGTATATATACAACCACACACGTGTACATATAGTGAAAAATAAAATATAATTTGAGCTGGGCAGTGGTTATATATGCCTTTAATCCCAGCACTCAGGAGGCAGAGGCAGGTGAATCTCAGACTTTGAGGTCAGCCTGGTCTACAAGAGTGAGTTCCAGGAAAGCCATGGCTACATAGAGAAACCCAGTCTCAAATAAATAAACAAATAAATAAATATTAAAATTTTTTGATTAATTAGTTAGTTGAATTCCTGTATTTGGTTGTTTTAGGACTGTGAGATCAGCCAGAGCCAAACATTAAAATATAATATATGCCCAGCGTGGAGGCAGATGCCTGTAAACCCAGCATTTGGGATGGTGAAGTATGAGGATTGCCAAGTTTAAAGTCAGTTTGAACTTCATAGAGAGACTCTGAGCCAACAAACAAAAATATATAGATGGCTTCTAATTATTCACTTGACACATTTAAGATAATTCTCAAACCCACTCATCTGTTGGGTCTCAGAATTCTGATTGAATTGGCCTCATTTCTATATTATTTCAAGCAATAATTAAGTTTGAAATTATTGTCTTGTTCAAGCATGAGTCTACTGTGGGTAAGCTCTTGCCTACCACTGTATATCACTATATGTTTACCATGTTGGTGATTTTTAATGGAACTACCAAGTTATTAAAAGAATTTTAAAAGTTGATATTAAAACCTGAAGGCAAGACCTGCATCCCAGGGGGACCTCCATTCTCCTGCTGCCTCTCTACCACCTCCATCAGTCTCCTAAACCATACAGACAGGAGCTTGTTGTCCTTTGAGAGGCTTCACCCAGCAGCTGACTCAGATAGACCCACAGTCACACAGTGGATGGGGCTTGGGAACTCTTATGGAAGAATAGGAGGAAGGATTGTGGCCTTCCACAATAGGGGATAGGAACTCCACGGGAAGACCAACAGAGTCAACTAACCTGGACCCTTGGGGCTCTCAGAGTCTGAACCACCAACCAAAAAACATACATGGGCTGTACCTAGGCCTCCCTGCACATATGTAGCAGATGTGCAGCTTGACCTTCATGTGGGTCCTGAACAACTGGAACAGGGGCTATTCCAAAAGCTGTAGCTTGTACGTGGGATATATTCTACTAGCTGGGCTGCCTTGTCTGGACTAAGTGGGAGAGAAAGGGCCTGGCCTCGCAGAGACTTGAAGTGCCAGGATGGGGGAAACCCAGGGAGGGCAGGGCTGATGGGAGAAGGATGGTGGGAGGGAATGGCCAGGAGGGGGGCAATGGATGGGATGTAAATGAATTTTAAAAAATGGCTGGATGGTAAAATGGTTTTAGATTTGGAGATTAGGCAAGCCTAGATTCAAAAGAATGCTGAAAGATTACATAAATGGAGATACACACATATGTTGTTAGGGTCTGAAAATCCAAAACAAACCAAGCAGGCACTAGAGTCCAGCATAGCAAGATCTTTATTTTAATTAGGCAGCAAAGACTGACTAGTCAGGGACAACAGCACACTTGAGCTGACTACATCTTTAATATTTTTTAATATTCATCTTAGTGTACATTTAAGTAGATAACAAAAACTCATTGTACTCAGGCCCTTCCTGACCAATCAGGACCACAGAACAGACTTGGGAGCTGAACTGTGACCCCAAGCCAGAATCTGTGCCAAGTTATCCCACCAATCAGGATTTAGGGCCAGGGAACTTCTTTAGGAACGTGTCTTTGTGGTCACTTATTCCATTCCCATTGGTTGGGTTAATCAGCTGTAGTGGGGCGACTTGCCTAGCATTCATGTCTCAACTTGCCAAGCAGGATCTTGTACATGTCATGTACATGTCTTTCTTCCAAGCAGATGTCAGTTACCCAAAGGGCTCTTGGAAACTTAAGCTTTATTTAACCCCCAATTCAAACTGAAAATTTTATTCAAAATGGCTTCAGTTTGGTTCCTTCTTATAGCATGATTAGTTAATTTAGTGTTGTCTATATAGGTTAATGAAACTCTGACTTTTGATTCTTATGAACAGCAAAGAAAGATAGACATAGAATCACCAAAGAAAATGAGTACAAGAGCTGATGTTACAGCTTATGCTGTGATCCGAGGAAGGATTATTGTGAGTTCAAGGTCAGGCTAAATCGTATAAAAAGCTCTTGTCTCGGGCTGGCGAGATGGCTCAGCGGGTAAGAACACTGAGTGCTCTTCTGAAGGTCCTAAGTTCAGATCCCAGCAACCGCATGGTGGCTCACAACCATCCATAATGAGATTTGACAGCTTCTTTTGGTGCATCTGAAGACAGCTACAATATATTATGCTGGAGCAAGCAGGGCCGGAGCAAGCAGGGCCAGAGCCTGAATTCAATTCCCAGCAACCACTTGATGGCTCATGGCCATCTGTACAGCTACAGTGTACTCATACACATAAAAATAAATAAATAAATCTTTAATAAAAAGATCTTGTCTCAATTATCCCTCAAACAAATACATACACTAATCAATTAATTAAAAATAAAGTATTAAACCATCATCATTGTAAAGTACTTACTATATGTCAAATATTATCTTCATTTTATACAAAAAGACACTGAGTTAGAGAGCTTATATAAATTGTGCAATGTGTCGCATAGTTAATAAGTGATCATTTCAAACCAGACTTGGCTGGAGTGTGTGTCTGAGATGGTCAGCCTGATGGAAATGCATAGCAAGATGTTTAAAACAGCTGCCACTTAGAAGTGATGTCTTATTATCTATTAATAGCAACTTGAGTTTTTTTTAATAATTTACAAAACATTTTATGTATGAAGAAGCAAAGACATAAATTTGTTAGTTTATTCCAGTGGCCATTATCATACACTTAGCCTACAAATCCTGTCTTTAAATGTCACACTGATGGTCAGCGTTGGATTCTACCCATTAAACTGTACAGCTTCCACATGTTATCAATACACATGTATCAATACTCCATGTAGCAATAACAAAGCAAAAGTTAAATCACCTATTGCATTTCTCTTAGGCAACTGTTATCCACATTCATACACTTAGGACCCAACAGAGTATCAGTTTATGTGATCATTTAGGAAATTATTTGAAAGGTGTTTTTTGGTTTTATTGTTGTTTTGTTTGTTGGTTGGTTTTTAGTTTGGTTTTGGTTTTCTGAGACAGGGGGTTTCTCTGTGTAGCCTTGGTTGTCCTGGAACTCTTTAGAGCAGGTTGGCCTGGAATTCAGAGCTTTGCCTGCCTCTGTCTCCTGAGTGCTGGGATTAAAAGCATCCCCCAGCAGTGCCCAGCTGTAAGTTATTTTATAACCTGTATTTCTCTTTTTTTTTCTTTTTCTTCTTTTTTTCTTTTTTCTCTTTTTCTCTTTCTTCTCCTTTTTTTTTCTTCCTTTTTTCTTCTTTTTCCCGAGACAGGGTTTCTCTGTGTAGCCCTGGCTGTCCTGGAACTCACTCTGTAGACCAGGCTGGCCTCAAACTCAGAAATCGGCCAGCCTCTGCCTCCCAAGTGCTAGGATTAAAGGCATGAGCCACCACTGCTCAGCTTGTATTTCTCATATTTAAACCTTAGCTATCAGTGATAATTTTTAGGTGATATAAGAATACTTATTTGAGCCGGGCATGGTGGTGCACGCCTTTAGTCCCAGCACTTGGGAGGCAGAGGCAGGCGATTTCTGAGTTCGAGGCCAGCCTGGTCTACAGAGTGAGTTCCAGGACAGCCAGGGCTACACAGAGAAACCCTGTCTTGAAAAACCAAAAAAAAAAAAGAAAAAGAAAAAGAAAGGGTCCTGGTTGCTCTTCCAGAGGACCAGAGCTCATTCCCAGCATCCACGTGGCATCTGTAGCTCCAGCTACAGAAGATCTGACTTCCTCTCTGATCTGTGAGAGCAATACATGTACATGGTGCATAGACATACATGCAGGGAAAACATCCACACAAATAAAAAAATAAAATAAAATAAAATAAAAAAAGAATACTTATTTGGGGCAGGAGGGAGGGCTCAGTGGTTAAGAGCACTGGTTACTCTTCTAGAGAACCTAGGTTCAAATTCCCAGCACCACATGGCAGCTCACAACCATCTGTTACTCCAGTTTGAGGGAATCCAATGCCCTGTTCTGGTCTCCATGAACATCAGGCATACATTTGGAACACAAACATATATGTAGGCAAAACATCCATGGACATAACGAGAAAAGTAAAAATGAAAGAAAGTAATCCTAAATCACTTTGTTTTTTTTTAGCTTTTTTTAGGATACAAAGGAGAAACAGGCAAGTTAGAAATAAAAGCTAAGGCCTGAAAACATGACTCCGTGGTTAAGAGTGCTTGCTCCACAACCATGAGGACCAGAGTTCATATCCCAGCACCCATGTGATAAGCCAGGAATGCCTATAAAGAAACACCTGTTTCTTAGTTTGAGTTTCATTGCTGAAGAGACATCATGACCAAAGCAACTTATTTTTGTTTGTTTGGTTAGTTGGTTTGGTTTTGGGTTTGGTTTTGGGTTTGGTTTGGTTTGGCTTGGTTTTTCGAGACAGGGTTTCTCTATGTAATGCTGGCTGTCCTGGAACTCACTCTGTAGAACAGGCTGGCCTCGAATTTAGAAATCTGCCCGCCTCTGCCTCCCAAGTGCTGGGATTAAAGGCGTGCGCCACCACTGCCTGGCTCAAAGCAACTCTTATAAAAAAAAAAATATTTAATTGGGACTGGTTTACAATTTCAGAAGTTTAGTCCATTATCATCATAGTGGGAAGCATGGCAGCATCCAGGCCGAAGTAGTGCTGGAGAAGGAGCTAAGAGTTCTACATCGTGATCTGCGGGCAGCAGAAGACTGGGTGTCACACTGGGTGTAGCTTGAGTTTAAGAGATATCAAAGCCTACCCGCACAGTGACAAACTTCCTCCAACAAGGCCACACCTACTCCAACCAGTGCACACTTCCTAATAGTGTCACTCCCTATGGGCCAAACATTCAAACACATGAGTCTATGAGGGCCATTCCTATTCAAACCACCACATTGTACTCCCTGGGCTCCATAGGCTTGTAGCCATAACATAATGCAAAATACATGTAGTCCAACTTCAAAAGTTCCCATAGAGAAACCCTGTCTCCAACAAACAAACAAACAAACAAACCAAAAACCAAAAAATAAAATAAAATATCACAAGAACCATCTCTAGGCAACATACTAAACTTCTCCTGTGAAACCAAGTCCTGTAGTAAACTTGGCTCAACCCAGAGAACACAGATTGACAATAGATCGTTGCAATAACATGAGGTTTATTGATCCATATACTTGGGGTTGCCCACCCTCACGGGGTGGGGGGTGGGGTCAACCCTGAATTCAGAAAGCACACAACTTTTATACTTTACAGAGGGCAGATTTCTACAATAGGACTAACTGGCTTACTCTGGTTGGTGGAACACAGGACAAAGGATCTCATCAGGCATTGGTTGACTTGCCCAGGGGGCTGTTCTTGCCTTAGTCAGCCAACTTTCCTATCCAGCTCTGCACCTGGCCTTGAAAAGTCCCAGAGAAGGGTCTGAGTTACTAGGTGGTAGGGGGGATTATCATCAGCAAGGTCATGGTGACAATTCGTGGTCTTTTTCAAAATTCACCACAGGAGGTGTTGGGGGTTTCTTCTGAGAATTGCTAATCTTTTTTTTGTGGACCTTAACGTCATTGCGACCACCAGTTATTTTTGTGTTGGCCTTACTTAGCTTAGTCAAAATGGCCTGGTCATTCTGTCTCAACATTTTGACCACCAGAACTTTGTTTTCACAACATGTCCTTGGCTATCTCTGAAACACAACTTCTCAGTGTCTGAAGCTGCTGCTTGCTACTGTAAAACTTTGTTTCCACGTTGCTTGCTGCTTACAGGAGCTAGAACATGGCCCCCTTATTTTATTATGAAACTTTATTTCTACATTCTCAGAACTTTGTTTCTCACTTTATTACTTCAGCCCCACAGTTCAAATCACCCTCAGTCCAACTGTCTTTCATGTTCCTGCTAAAATGGCCCATTAAGCCCCACTTAAAGCATCCAACTGCTCTCCTAATCCAAATTCCCAAAATCTACATTCCTCCAAACAAAAGCATGGTCAGGCCTATCACAGCAGTACCCCAGTCCATAATATCAACTTGCATCTTAGGGTTTCCATTGCTGTGAAGAGACACCATGATCATGGCAACTTTTATAAAGGAAAATATTTCAAACACATGAGTCTTTGGGGGCCATACCTAGTCAAACTACCACAGCCTATATCCCTTGCTCTGAGGTAACCAAAGACAGAAGAACTTCTTGGGCTTAATGGCTTCCAACCTAGCTAAGATGTGAGCCCCAGACAGAAATCCTGTCTCAAAGGGTTAGGCAGAGTGATTAAAAAGTATGCCTTTTTTGCACACGCAAGCACATGGAATCTATGCACATACCTGTGTTCATAAACTCACACAGAGCGCCTCTCTCCTCTCTCTCTCTCTCTCTCTCTCTCTCTCTCTCTCTCTCTCTCTCTCTCTCAAATAAGAATAAAAAGAGCCAGAAGTAAAATGCAAATACTTGCTGTTCTACTTTCCCATAAATGTTAGTCAGAAGTAGTAAAGATCTACATTTCTCCCGGGCGCTGGTGGTGCTCACCTTCAATCCCAGCACTTGGGAGGAAGAGGCAGGTGGATCTCCGCGTTCAAGACCAGCCTGGTCTTGTATTGACGAGAATAAAAACATTGTTGGGTACTGCAGTCTTACGATTTAGAGAGATGCAGATCTGTCTGTGAGACCAGGGATTTGAGGACCTTGAAGAATGGGGCAGACCACATCCTAAGGCTGTAGAACACTTTCTTTCAGTTTCAGTGTACTTTTATACATGAATGAAACAAAGAAAGCAATGATCCAAGGAAGACTGGTTGACTTCAGAAAATCATGATCATAATCACATGTAAATAAATGTCAGTAAGCACACAGTAAATATTAACAGAGCATCCTTTTTCCAGAACTTTCTCAGGACATACCAATGTAAACATAACTGCCTGGCATGCACTATAACTTATGTGTAGAAAAAAAAAACATGAAGGCAAGATATCCAGATTCAGGGTACAATGGGAACAGCACTCAGCATGTTATCTCACCAAAGCGGGTTCTGTAGCTATGTTCTGACATCCAACAACAATAAATATATCTTATAAATTGAATGTAAATGTTTGTCGCAGGAGGCATGAAATCATGTCCAAGAACAACCCAGGGAACAAAATGTACTTGAGGTAAAAGACCCTCTGCCTTTTCTTCCTGGAGTTTTTTGTTTGCCATGGGTCACTCTTTTGACCATGTTCCAACATCTTCCCCCACTTTTTTTTATTTTTTTAAAGCATGAACAGCTGGTGCAGTAGATAGAGCTGGGTGTTCTCAAGTATTCATTCTTGTTTAGAGCCATCAGCATCCTAATAGAAGCATGAGGAAACATGTAAGTGCAATGTTAGACACAAGAACATTATGTACGATATTTGCCACCAGGAACGCAGGTCCCTGCCTTGGAAGGCATCAACAATTCCTTCTGTTAGCCCTTGGCCTGAGTTTCCAGGCAATTGTTTAGGAAAATACTTGAAATTTTTCCTCCTGATACCCAACAGTCTGGTTTTTTATACGATATTGGACGGGACAATGGCTGCATATAGGGCTGAGCATCTTGAAAATGCCAGGAATCTCAAGTAATAGGTTCCCATTGGGTCAAATTTAAAGTAAATAAGGTAATAAAAAGAGTTGGGGGTGGGGGGGACCGTCGAGATGGCTCAGTGGGTAAAAGCACTGACTGCTCTTCCAAAGGTCCTGAGTTCCAATCCCAGCAACCACATGGTGGCTCACAACCACCCGTAATGAGATCTGATGCCCTCTTCTGGTGTGTCTGAAGACAGCTACAGTGTACTTATTCAAAATAAGTAAATCTTTGGCCCAGAGCAGCAGAGGTCCTAAATACAATGCCTAACAACCACATGAAAGGCTCACAGCCATCTGGGCAGTTACAGTGTACTCATATACATACAATAAAATAAATACATCTTTTAAAAAAAAAAAAAGATTTCGGGAGCAGTTTTCTGCTTTTTACTTTTTAAAAGTTGTTTTTTAAGGAGGGAATGTATGTGTTTTGCAGATACTTGACCCTTTGGATTTGTAAGGAGTTGCAGTGATATATTGAATCTTGCCATTTGTAACAGAACTTTTTGATAATTTTGCAAATGAATAAGCGGCACAGAGATAGAAGGTATTGGAAGAGAGCCAATGCTGCCTTGTTCCTCCCCCTCAATAACACTGATTTTTAACATCTTTGTAAAGCCCTAGGTTTGGAACCAGAGTAAAATTTGCCTCTACCTTCATAGTTTTGGAATCCCAACAAAACAGTTCTCTTTAATAATCATGAAATTCACTGCAATGATTTATAACCTTAAGCTTTGAGTTATTTAATTTCCAGTGACGGGAAAAGTGAGGTAAGGGAAAAGGGGAAGGTGATCAATCACCAAGATCATCACCCTCAGCAAAACTGTCAGTGCGATAGGTAAAAACTGCAAGCCATTGATTTACATTTCATTTCTATGATTACTACTGAGTCGGGCACTTTCTCAGCATGCAGCGGGCATCTGTGTTGCTTTATTTGGGAACAACCCTCTCACAGGTAGGAAAGGTCTCTTGGCAGATCATATAACACTCCTAGTGGAGGAGAGACAGACCTACCTTTGTCTCTCCTTTTTAAAAATTCCTTAATGGCATAATCTCAGCTTTGGACAAATGGGTTACAGGCTTCTGCTATAAAATAACAAAAGCAGCAGCATCAACAAGGCAGTATTTGGAAGTGGAGAGAGGCTCAGCGGTTGAGAACACTGGCTGCTCTCGCAGAGGACCAGAGGACCTGAGTTCAGTTCTCTGCACCAACATGGCTGCTCACAACCATCTAAACTCTAGTTCCAGATGATCTAATAATATCTACTTCTAGCTTCCCCATATAGTGTATTGCATGCATATGATCCACTGACATCCAAACACTCATTCATATAATTAATTAATTACTTAATTAATTACAATATTTTTAAAAGAAAAATAAATATTTTGTAACAACCAAAATCTTGGGCTGGAGAGATGACTCAGTGGTTAAGAGCACTGTCTGCTTTTCCAGAGGTCCTGAGTTCATTTCCCAGCAACCACATGGTGGCTTAAAACCATCTGTAATGAGATCTGATGCCTTCTTCTGGTGTGTCTGAAAACAGCAACAGTGTACTCACATACATAAAATAAATAAATCTTTAAAAAAAATCTTAAGCATGAATTTATTAATAGTATTGATGTTATTGTGATCACTGAATTTGTCACAGGGATATCTCACTAGTTTCCCACTGGCCCCCTGGTGTTTGTAATCTCAAGTCAAATATTTTCAGAGGAGACACAAAACAGTGCAAAAGATAGGAAGAGGGGGCTGAATAGATCACTCAGCAGTTAAGAGCACTGACTGATCTTCCAGAGATCCTGAATTCAACTCCCAGCAACCACATGGTGGCTCACAACAACTATCTGTAATGAGATCTGATGCCCTCTTCTGGTGTGTCTGAAGACAGCCGCAATGTACTCACATATATAAAATAAATAATTCTTTTTTTTTTTTTAAGATAGGAAAAGAGAGATAAGGTTTATTCCAGAGGAATATAAAGTACTGTCAAGGGTGGGGTGGACAAGGGCTAAAGGGGCTATGTTAGTTACATGTTTCACTGCAGTGACAAAATGCCTGGTTTTAAAACAAGACTTAAGGAAAGGCAGGCTTATTTTGGTACCTGTCTGAGAGTATAGTCCATTATAGTAGGGAGGCATGGTGGCAGCGACGTGACACAGCTGGTCACATTTCACTCATTTGGGAAGCAGAGAAAGATAGATGCTAGTGCTACAGTCACTTTATTTTCCCCTTTAAAAATTTATTCTCATGAATTTTTAACAATTATGTGTATGTGGCAGGGGGACAGGGAATGTGTGCATATGAGTGCAGGCATCCTTGGAGTCCAAAAAAATCTCCCAGAGTCCCTAGAGCTGAAGGTGTTTATGAGCACCCCAACATGGGTGCTGACAACCAAACTCAGGTTCTCTGTAAGGATAGCTTGTGTTCCTTATAAAAGTAAGTTTTATCTGCCAGACTTGATTTTTGTCTTGAAGGCTTACTGCTGAATAAACTGACTCTTTCTAGCTCTTTCTGAACTCTGGCCAGCTGTTTTAATTCAGCTCTTCTTGCTCAAACTCCCCTCCAAGCTGACTGATTCAAATTGACTTCTATTGGCTTCTCACTGAATTGCTCTGCTTCAAAAAAAACTGCCTCTGACTGCTCTGAACTCAACTGAGCTCAACTGTCCTCCCTGATCTGCCCTTCCTCCCTGACTCACTCTGTGCTGCTCTTAAGCAGCCTCTCTTCCCTTCCTGTTTTCCTGAGAGTTGGGGGTACCCTATCTCTGACTCATTCTGTCAAATCTTTCTCTGACTCATCATTTAGTCTGTCCCTCAATTAGATGTCATTTTCAAACATCACTGCTTCTTTCCACAAACTAACTTTACCTTCATTGCTTGAGGTTAAATGTTGTATATTAAAGGTGTGTCTGTATTCCAGTCAAAGGGATTAAAGGTATGTGGTATGTCTGCATTCTAGCTAGTTCACACAGACTAGAAGGTCTTTGGTGTAATCCCTTGATGGGCCAGCCATGTTGCTGGATTAAAATTCCTCTGCAACTCTTAACCACTAAGCAATCTCTCCAGCCCTCACTTTTTCCTTTGTATTCAATCTGGGACCCCAAGCTATGGAGGCCAACAAAGAAGGTAGACTTGCCCACCTCAGCTAAACACCTATGGAAACACTCTCACAAACATGCTCATAGGTTTGTCTCCTAAGTGATTCTAAATCCCACGAGGTTAACCAGCAAAATTAACTATTACAGTCAGGCATTATGGTGTAGGTCTGTAACTTCAGCACCTGAAGGAGTAGAGACAGGAGGACATGGAGTCTAGGGATATCCTCAGGTACACAGTGAGTTGAACACCAGCCCGAGCCACACGAGATCATGTTGTTAAGGGACAGCTGGCCTCATTTTTTTAGTTAAACAATTTTAGACTTTGATCATGTCCTTAGCTAGAGGTCAACTTGGGTTTGTTGTTGTTGTTGTTCTTTTCAATAATCTTATGAATTACATATTTTAAATTCTTTCCATTTTTTCTGAGAATTGACTGACAATAAAATGTTTCAGGAACATTAACTATCTGACCATAAACCTATAACATGTACCTTTTCCAAGATCATAAAAATAATTTCAAAATTCTGCTTTCTTAATCACTTGTTTGCTTGCCATAAAAAGGCCTTTCTGTTTCTGGTCTGGGCTGTGTCATTCTCCTATTGCTGAGGAGTCTAGCCCAGCCATAAAAAATAAAATTTTTGCCTTGTAACATCTTGGTGTTCGTTCCTGGTTTTCTCAAAACTGTCTTTAAAAAAAAATCATCATCATTATCAACATTATCCTCACCACCACCACCACCACCACCACAACCACCACCACCAGCAGCAGCAGCAGCAGAAGCAGAAGCAGCAGCAGCAGCAGCAGCAGAAGCAGCAGCAGCAGTAACATCACATGATAATGGCAGGCTTTACACCATTCCTTAAGTGGCTAGAAAAGAAGCTCTTCCTGAAGGACCTTGTCCTATCTGGATGATTGGAAGACCAATTTGATTTGATTCTTACAGATGGGAAGTGGTAAGTCTTATCAGAATGGTAAGTTCTTTATCAGAAAGCCTCCTTCATGGGAGCTACAGGAATGGACCAAATGTGGAAAGTCTTCAGCTACCCAGCAAACGTGTAACATTTGGAGGTCCTGAAATTGAGAAGTTCAGATGTCATGTCTTCTTCCAGGGTCAGAGAGATGACTGAAGTTTCATTCTGCTGACCAGTAATGTTAGTTCTTGGTTTTATAGGCTTTCATTTACTAGAGAGAGGTCCATGTCCTGAGAACCTGCTTACCTAGCTATCTGACAATATGTATTAGTCAGAGTTCTCTAGAGAAACAGAACTGATTGAATATATCTATATTTTATATATATAGACATATAAAATATATCTCTCTATTTTATATATATATATATATATATATATGTATACATATATATACATGTGTATATATATATATTATATATATTAGTCTGGATAGTCTGACAAATGGCTATCTCCTGAGAGAAAGTTCAAGAATCCAACAGTTGTTTGGTTCAAAAGATTAAATGTCTCAGCTGGTCTTTTTGTTTGTTTGTTTTTTCGAGACAAGGTCTCTCTGTGTAGCCCTGGCTGTCCTGGAACTCACTCTGTAGACCAGGCTGGCCTCGAACTCAGAAATCCACCTGCCTCTGCCTCCCAAGTGCTGGGATAAAAGGCGTGCACCACCACTGCCCGGTTGTCTCAGCTGGTCTTAAATATACATCAGAATCCTGAAGAAATCAGCTCTAA
>JADRCD010183293.1:0-27348 GCA_019843815.1 Montemys delectorum
GTGTGTGTGTGTGTGTGTGTGTATGTATGTATGAAATACAATAAAATAAAAGGAGTGGCCCAATAGACATGATGCCTGGTATTTTAGGATGCTCAACTTCTTCACAAGCTTTGTTTTATTTTATTTTTTTCAAGGATCTAATTTTTTTTTTTATTTATATGAGTACACTGCAGCTGTCTTCTGACACACACACCAGAAGAGTGCATCAGATTCCATGACACTCTGTGGTTGCTGGGAATTGAACTCAGGACCTCTGGAAGAACATCGGTGCTCTTAACTGCCAAGCCATCTCTCCAGCCCTTCACAAGCTTTATTTTATTAAACATTCAACACGAAGTAGAATTTCCAAATCTGTATAACTATTGTCCAGATTTGGCTTTACAAATCCCTGAGCAGGCAGGGCGAGGCTGGGTGAGAGTGAGCTATTCAAAACTTCTATAAGCAATAGTTTCACTTTCATGCTCAGCAGGTAAGAGCACTTACTGCTCTTCCAGAGGACCTGAGTTGGGTTCCCAGCACATAAGGTGGCTCATAACTAACTGCCTGTAACAATAGCCTCAAGGGATCTGATGCCCTCTTCTGGATTTGATGTGCAACTGTAAACACACACAGAATTAAAAATTAAATAAAACAAATAAACTTTTTAACGAAAAACTAAGTGCTCCCCCAAAGACATACAGACCTAGGGAAATGAAGAAAGGAGAAATTTATATTTTTATATAATTTTCCCACCTAAGCCTAAAAGACACATGCCCACCATTTCTTTACATCAACTGAAATAAGTACCTTCAAAGCACATGAAAATGCTTTTTCTCCAACATTAACAGACTTAGGATCATCGTCATCCAAATCTTCCCATATCCTCACATCACCATCACTTCCACAAGTTACAATATAACTGTGAAGGACATACACATATTAAATGTCACCCAGTTTTAAGAACTCTTTAGGAAATACTACTTTTATACAAAAATCAAGACATTAGTGAATATTTTTTTCTTATAAACATCAATAACAGACTCTTAACTTCCCATTCTATAAAATGAAGATGAGTTTAACGTTCTCTGCAGTTCTTCCTTGGCATGAAATTACTTCTTGGTAATAACGTAAGGGAAAGATGAGTGCATAATTTCTGCAACAGCAAGGACTATGTCTGCCCAGTCACCACCATCCCCCCAGTACCAGCTCGTGACACACAGAAACTATAACAAATGTTGAATACATGAGCTCGAGTACCCAAAAAAGGAAAGAAGAGAAGGAGTATGAAAGAAAAAAAATGATTAACTCTCAAATGGGAAAACCAGAAGGGGGTATAGGAAAGTGTTTAGCCAGGTGTAGTAGTACTGACTATAATCTCAGTGCTTGCAAGGTAGCCTCAGCTACATATCAAGCTTGAGACCAGCCTGTGCTTTATGAGACCCTCACTAGAACACCGGCTTCTAGGCAAGAGTTGTCCACTTGAGTGGGCATGTGTGGCGTGGCAGTTATGGGGGTAACCAAGTACTATTTGGACTTAAGATCTATTCCACAAAGGGGAACCCATTCTTGGTTGGTAAACCCTTTCAAGAGCCCATAGCAGGCGAGGTCACGGGCCCTACGGGGTACTTAGTACTACTGCTTAGCTAAATGTCATAACCTCAAACTGCCTTCTAAATATTTATGTACATTACAAATGCTATCCTCAGTCCTGGTTAGAGAAGCCTTTATTTCAGTAAATGGTGGAGAATGTAGAGCCTCCAGACTACACAAAGTGCAGACAATAAGTGACTTCTCACTACTGAGCCCTAAACTAGACATTTACTCAGGGAACACTGTGAAAGAGGAAGCTGCAAGATTCCATCTTCTGGGAAGACAGTCATTGCAAATTACAGCAACTGGCTCCGAAAATGAACATGACACCGGATGAAAATGTGAGTGGCGGGAAGGCACTCCTCTGGGGTAAAGGATTTTAATTTTCCTGTGGTCCTAGAAGCACCACGACAGTTCAAAGCAAACAAGCCTCAGGTCAGAGGCGTTCCTTGTTTATTCTTTCCTCTGTCCCTCCGCATCGGTCCTCTTCGACCGACTGTCCGTGCCGAGAATGACCGCTAACATCCACGCCTGTGAACCGGCCTTTGTTTCCAAAGACGCTTACCTTCCAGAATCATCAAAGCAGACTTCGGTGTGTCCTTCCGTATGTCCGTACCTCATGGGCTTCTGTGTGGCCGGCATCTTTCCCTACCTGAGCCGTTTTTGTAAGAACTAGTATTTTTCGGGAGGGAGGTCGTCCTCGGCGCGCCGCGCAGTCCTGTTTCCCGGAGAGCCACAGCACGATGGGGCGGAAGGTATGTCACACACGCCGGGGAGGTGACAAGCTTCTCCTCTGCAAGTACGGGCAGCGCGACCGAGTAGCAGCCGGGAGCACCAGCGTCTGGTCTGACTGAGGGAAGGGCAATCTTCACAGAGCCGCTTCCCGCGCTCTGGCGCGCGCGCCCTGTGCGCATGCGCGGCCCGTCGCCGCCGCCCGGCGCAGGTCCGGCCCGAGGTCGCCGGGTGGTGGCGTCAGAGGCGCGCCGCCTCGAAGCCAAGAGCCGGTGGCTGGGGCCGAGCTGAAAGAAAAGGTAGGAGCTGAACCCGGAAGTGGCGGCGGTCCCTGGAGAGCAGGCGAGACAGCAGCAAGACTGACTCTGGGCTGACCGTGGAGCGGGGGCGGGGGCTGACAGACAGGCCGCCGCCTTTGAGGGAGCTACACGAGGAGCGGGAGTGGCCGGGCCTTTCTTCCGCTCTTGGGTGAGCGCCGGGTGGTGGCGATGGTGATGGCGCCATTCGCTCGGACAGCTCCGGTTGAGCTGCGCTCGGAGAGGTGAGAGGGGGATGGGTGGCGGTGAGGGCTGGGGTTTGACGCCTACCCTTTCAGGATCTCCTCCTAAGCAACCGTATCCGGCTCCTTGAACCGATCGAGCTCCTAGAGTCTGGGTTAGAGACAGACCTTGTCAAGCCTTTATTCTTCACACCCTTCGTGCCCTCACTTTGTCATTTCTGTAGTAATAAAGGATGAATTGGTTCTTGTTTCTTGCAACTCTAGCTAAATAATGCTTAAGAGAGTTAACTTGGATTTTCTATTTAGTTCCGACCCAAAGTTTAACAAACTGCTTTTAGATCTAAAAGAAGAGTTCTGATTTATATTGGTAAAGGTTCATCATTGCAGTCCATACCACATCCTCTGCTAAGTCAGGTCTTGGCCCGTTAAGTTTTATGCTTTTCTTGTTTCTTCACGTTCTTCATAGTAATAAATTGGTCTCTGTTGAAAAATGATGATTTTTCGGTAATAATTATCATAGGGAATTTAACGGAGCTTTTGTGGTACCCACTGTACAGTTTCAGTCAGATTTATTTTTATCACCGGAGAAATCTACAGCGGTAGATCTAGATCCTTTCTAAAAAATTACAAGCTTAGTTATTACTCAAACCGTGGTATTGCTATGGTGGCATTTTGTAAGGCATTTCTAAGAACTAGGGTTCCAAATAGACACGCAGATTTGTATATGGGGAAAAAGGAAGAGTAGTTGGCTCAAGTAGAACCTGAGATTCTTTTTTTTTTAAAAAAATACCCTATTGTTAATTTCCCACAAGAATAAAAGCACCTGAAACAATGGCTTCTGAGTAACCTCCTTTATTTTGAAATTATTCAGTTTTTAGATGGACCAATTTATAATTCTTTTGACCGGTAGCTGGACAATAAAAACGATACAGTGTGAGGTTCAAATTGAGCTGATACTCACATATATTGAATATATCATAATGGGATTTCAAAGTAATGCTTTTCAGAGCTCAACATTCAGAAACTTGCAAACAGGAACAAGAGTTATAGCTGGAAATACTTTAGACAGTATCTGTAAAATGATTTGATTTTAAAACTATGAATGATATGAGCACACTTGCCTGCTCTCTCTGCCCTAGAACCAAGCCAGGATTGACAGGTTAGGATATTATTTCCTTTGCTGATTTCACGGGTATGAATAAGTTTAAGCATGGTGATTAAGCTGTTTAGTTTTTAATTTTAATTCTAACCTGCTGTATGACCTTGAGTGTGAGTGTGTGTCTTTACTTTCCTGAATGTCAGATTTCTCACCTCTAAAATAGAAGTGAGACTTAGTCCCATCAAATTATTGAAGTACATAGAAGATACTCATGGATGTCTAAAACTATTAAGGCCTCATGTTATTAGTCAGGCACTTTAGGTATTTAGTAGTTTTGTTTAAAGTGGGGTTAGTCTATAAAACCTTCAAATGTTAAATGCATCCAAAGCTGTGAATGTTGCCTTCAGCAAGTTCATAAGCATGTTGAGGGGAATAGATTTTAAGCAATATGTACAGGAAGATAAAGTAATAGGATTTGCATAACTTATGCACTGCATTTGCAAAAATTGTCGTTATAAATAATAACATAACGTTTGGAAAATAAATCAGT
Source organism: Montemys delectorum (assembly GCA_019843815.1). Taxonomy (NCBI): domain Eukaryota; kingdom Metazoa; phylum Chordata; class Mammalia; order Rodentia; family Muridae; genus Montemys; species Montemys delectorum. The sequence continues at coordinate 4,450 of JADRCD010183293.1, forward strand.
GTGCCTATAATTCTCATATGGGTACCAAAATTTCTCAAATGAATTATTTATTACCAGTGCATATCTCATTGGTATCTGAATGAACTAACTTAAAAACAATGGCAAGATCAGATATAAAATTTCACTGAATTTTAGTTTGCACTGTGTGACCACTTTAATACCCTGAGGTTCACAAAGAGTATTGGTCTGAAGGACAATAGGTTGAGAAAACCTAGATATATTAGCATTCTAGCAAAGATAATATGACATATAAGTAATGTTATATGATCCTACACAGTTATCTAAGAGACTATAACAGTTTTGCCTACAGAAGAGGGTTTTGGGTTTTTTTTAAAGATTTTATTTTTTATTATAAAAATGTATATGGTAGGGGTATTTGTGATTGTAGTGCCTACAGAGGCCAAAAGAGGGCATCAAATCCCCTAGAGAGTTACAGGCAATTGTGGGCTACAAAATGTGGATTCTGGGAGCTGAATTTGGGTCCTTTGCAAGCACAGCAAGTATTTGTAACTACTGAACAATCTCTCCAGTCCAGCCCCTAAACTATCTTTTTAATAGAATGTATACTTGGTATAAAAATTGTTTTTACTATGGAAGATGGGACTGGAAAAGGGGGTAACAATAGCTAAGAACCAAGTATTGAAATGATAACTTTTTAAATCTCTAAGTGAATTACGAGTGAATGTGAATAACATATTTATTCTGGGAGTACGTAATACTAGTATAAACCCAATAAGGTATAAAGGAGATATATAGTAAAAGTCCCTCTGCTCTTAGCTACCTAGTTACTCTAGCTGAAAACAGCTGGTTTTATTACATTGTCAGTACTAGGTTGACTTTGAGCATAGCAAAACAGATATTATCAAGTTTTAATATAATTTCACACATTGCATTTTGATCATATTCATCTTCACGTCACTGTTCCCCCTAACCTTCCCAAGCCCGCTACTCTGCTTAATAAGCTATCACTGTCCAATTTGTTTTGCCAGTCTACTCAGGAGTATAGGGCAATCCACTGGACATGGTTGCCTCATGCTTTAAGAAATCTGACTCTTCCTCCCCTTGAAGCCATCATCTGTCAGAAGTTTCCCAAAAGTACCTCTCCACTCCATGCTAGAATGTAAACTGGCTTGATCTTGTGCAGGTAGCCACAGCAGCTGAGTTCATAGATTTGATGGTCCTCTCGTATCTAAAAGACAGTTTCACTCCAGTTCTCCCGATCTCTGGCTCTTAAGATCTCTCTCTTTACCTTCCACAATGGTCCCTTAGTTTTGGGGTACATGTGATTTGAATGCCCCATTTGTAGCTGAACACTACATTGACATTAGTCTTTATACTTTGATCAATGAAGAATTTTTATGCTAACTACCATCCACTGTACAAAGAAACTTCTCTGATAAGTTCTGAGAGATGTACTAATCTCTTAGTATAGAGGTAAGAATTGAGAAGGCAATTCCACACTATGCCTATTTAGCAAAATAGTAGTCATGGTTGACCCTTGGGGCCTTTTAGTGGTTTTACTGTTATTGTCTTGTGGAAACAGTCTCACTATGTGGCCCAAGCTGGCCAGCTCAACTAGGTAGACTAGGCTGGTCTTGGACTCAGGGCTCAGCCTTCCCAAGTGCTGTAACTAAAAACATTCCCATTACACCTGGCAATATTCAGGGTTTTATATGTGGAAATGTAAAACTCAAATGTTCCGATGCGCCAGGGTCACATACCGTTGGTGTCAGACTCCAGCCCGTTCATGTATCCAAAGCAGGCTGTTAGACTACCTCTAGACAAAGCTCTTGCCATCAAAGTCAGAATTTAATGAAACAGATTATGACAGGTATTGGTCTCAGACTTGTGTAGTCTAAACTGACCTTAAACTGGATATTCTAGCTGGGTGGTGGTGGCGCACACCTTTAATCCCAGCACTTGAGAGGCAGAGGCAGGTGGATTTCTGAGTTCCAGGTCAGCCTGGTCTACAGAGTGAGTTCCAGGACAGCTAGGGCTACACAGAGAAACCCTGTCTCGAAAAACAAAAAACAAACAAAAAAACCTGGCTATTCTATTTCACACTCCTACATCCTGGAATTATAGGCTTGTGCTACCACACATAGCTTTTAAAATTAAAACTTTAAAAAAATTAAATCTAGAGTCACATTTTACTAGTATTTGGGTGAAATGTATTATCTGTCTTAAATGTATCATATATAATTATTATAAGCTAGTAAAAAGAATAATCTATAGCTTTTTTATTTGTATTAAAAAAAAAAAAAAAAACCACTAGCATGGTGGCCATATTCCAGCACTCAGATGGCTATCTTTGATCTTTGAGTTTGAGGCCAGCCTGGTCTACATAGTTCCAGTACAGTCAGGACTATGTAAAGAGACTCTGCCACCCCCTCAAAAACAAACAAAAAAAACCTCTTGACTAGTATTTTTGTTTAAATCTTGGTTAAGTTAGTTTAAGGGACTATAAATTGGGGAGCAGGCCAGAGAGATGGCTCAGAAGTTAAAAATACTGATTGCTCTTCTAGAGGACTTGGGTTCAATTCCCAGGACAAGATATGCAAGCTAAACATCCATACACACAAAATAAAATGAAATGTATTTTTTTAAGAAACTATAAGAGTTTTATCACTAAAAAATTATTTTCACTCAATATTTTTAAGGAATCTTTAAAGCTTTGGGGCTGGAGAGATGGCTTGAGAACTAAGAGCACTTGCTGTTCTTTTAGAAAACCAGAGTTCAAGTCCCAACACCCGCATCTGATGGCTCCTTGGTCTACAGAGTGAGTTCCAGAAGATGTGAAACCCTCGTCTGCCTTCTGGGAGTACCTACACACATGTAGTACACAAACCTGTACTCAGTCACAGACACATAACTAAATCTTAAAACAAACAAACAAAAAAGTCAAACTTGTTTAAAGGAACACATTTAGCTTAAGTGTAATGTGCTTTGTGCTTTATGGTACTTTAGAAATACTGGAGCTTTCAATTTCAGCTTTGTTTTTTTTGGGTTTTTTGAGTTTTTTTTTTTATTTTTTCAAGACAGGGTTTCTCTGTATAGCCCTGGCTGTTCTGGAACTCACTCTGTAGACCAGGCTGGCCTTGAACTCAGAAATCCGCCTGCCTCTGCCTCCCAAGTGCTGGGATTAAAGGCGTGCACCACCACTACCTAGCCAGATTTTTTTTGTTTTATTATTTGTGGTGTTGAATCAGTCTCCCATGTGGTTCAGCTGACCTTGAACTCCTGGTAGCCCTACATCCACCTACCAAGAGCCAGGCTTTCAGGCATGTACAACCATGCCTATTATCCGTTCAGATTTTCACGGTATATTTTTGTGCAGTTTCTAGCTTTGAATATATATGTAGCCATTGGTGCCTCTTTTTCCTTTTTTCCTTTTTTTTTTTTTTTTTTTTAAATTTTTGTCACTTTTTGCCTCATTTTTAGAAAAGTCCTCAGTAATATTTATTTTTATTAATCTCAATAAATGTTTTTATACATTTAGTTATCACTGTGTAGAACTGTGTCCTGATTTTACAAATAGGAAATTGGGTTAAATTAAAGTTATACTTTTTGGTGTTTTGCAGTGTTGGAGATTGAACTCACAACCTCATACATACTAAATCAGTTCTCTACCAGTGATCTGCACCCCCTTTCTTAAACCTATTTGGATACTCTATACTATTTTGTAATTAGAAATTACAAATTAGAAGGAAAATACTTTAGAGAGCAGGGTCTCATGAGCCAAGGCACTCAACAGCACCAGTTACCGTTTAGAGCTTCCTTCTGTGGGCTCAGCAGAAAGAATTTGTTATAAGGGCTATGGTGGGGTGATTTCCTGTTTTGATTGATAGATTAGTTCACAAATCATTTTTCTACTGTTGCTTCTTTCCACAATGCATTTGATTTTAATAAAGTGCACACCCAAGTATGTATAGACACAAGAGAGTAAATAGATTCTCTAAAAATTAACTTGACACAGTTTTTACACTTTATTACACTTGTATCTAAAGTCAGTTTACACCGGATCAGAACCAGGATGTACTGCAAGTACATCTGAATAGAAACTGTTCCTCAGTCCTTACAGGTAGAAAAACCTGCATCACTGATCGATGATTGGAAAAGGGCATAGGTATAGGTTGATGCAGATTGGGGTCCTGTGTTGCTAGCAGGTTGCTTGATGCATTGTTCAGAGAAGGGTATGCTCATAGTACCTGCAGAAAAGGCAGGGCTGCTAAGTGCATTATCAGAAGATGATGTAAGAAGATATTGTAGCACAAACCCAGGTAGAGTCTCAGGTCTGAACCACTTGTTCCCTGGACTTACCTAGATCACGTATACTTCCAGCCATTAGTGTTCTGGTCGACCTTTATTCTAGAGTAGCTGACTTTAGTTGATGAATGACTTTATCTATAGTTCATAAGTTCAGGGAATGTGCATTCATTTAAGGTTTTCCAAATTCTGTTCTGTAAAAGGTATTTTTGGTAAATACAGGAATCTGTGCCTTAAGCAGATTTCTTTACTGAAGGGCCACTGAAAAGCTTCGTAAATGTGCATAGTAGTCTTCCAGATTCTTTCTCTAACTTGCTTAACAAAGAGACCACCACCCTTTTTTCCAGAATAAGTATTTGTGTCAAGTTATTTTGACAAATACTAATTTTATATATTTATGGAATACAATGTAATTTTGATGGACATATACATAATGATTCTTTCAAAGCTTAACATAACTTTTTTGTAGTAAGAAAATTAAAGTTTATCTTAGCTTATTTTTAAATATACATTACTGTTAACAGTTGTCACCATGCAGTATGATAAAGCACTGAAACTTCCTTCTACACAGAATTTTAGAGCTATTGTGCAAAAGAGCTTGGAAAAGAGAATGGAAGAAGTGGAGGGAGGGAGAAGGAGAGGACTAGATTTAATGTTGTGTTTGTGATTTTCCTTTTTATTTCTTTGGTTTTTGGGTTTTGGTTTTTGGTTTTTGGTTCTTTTGAATTATCATCAAGTTCATCCCTGTGAGCCCTAGCTAACTCTTTAAAGGATATACTTTTAAGTGCTGAGTTGAAGTTTAAAAACATTTTTTGGTAGAAAATTTAAAAAAAAATATTTACTAGGGGAAAAACTAGAGAATGAAAAGCTTTTTTTTTTTTTAATCTTGATTTTTTTTCATGTACCACCTGTTTTTATTTTTTTTATTTTTTTGATGTAATATTCCAAGGAATTCCTTTGTAGTCTGCTATCCAGCAAATTCCATTTGTGAGGCCGAAATGTTTATTCGTCATTTAACTAAAATATTAAGCTATAATCTGAATGTTTTGGTAGAGTTTGGGGCAAGTGGTTGCAGGCAAACATGGAATCACACATTTTTTGGAAAGGTCTCAAGACTGAATTGCTAATACAATAATAATGTATTTATGAATTATTTATTATGTTGAATTACTCTTTAGATCATCAAATTTATTTTAGGTTAGTACTGGAAATTAGAATTCTAGTCTTAAGTGTATATCAACATTGTAGGCATAAGTAGTTCAATGAATAATTTATATAACACATAAAACATTCTCCATCATCCCACAATATAGAAAAGACAAATTAGTTTTCCAGATGTTTAACCCTTTCACTATTAACTTTTATTTTCTGTAAAACTCTTGAACTAAAATTACCTTCCTAGCCTTACTCAATAAAAATATTAATTAAATCTTTTGTTAGTGAAATTAGCAGTGGGCACTGTTTTTTCTTGTCACTGTCATGCCAGTTGAATGTGGAAACTTGCTTTCTTGAACTGGTGCTTATGTAAACTCACTTTTAAACATTTCCCCCTTGCTCATTAGGAAATATTCCCTTTCTTTTTAAGTGTCATTATTGATTCCCCCAGGATGGTGTATAACATGGCTCCCTTCATAAAAAATTAATATTGAATCAGGATCCAAAGCAGCCTCTCCCAAGTGATTCTTTTCTCTTCTTTAAAAAATAAAAAGAGGAGGGGGAGTTTCTCTACAGCTGTTAACTATCTCCACTTTGTTAACATCTCTCCAAATCCTGCTGTAATTTTTTTTTTTTATTGCACAAAATTGGTGATAAAGTCTCCTGTCATTCTATATCTCTTCTTCCTCTATACAAAGTTTGGTTTAAATTCCAAGAATTTGCTTGGAGTAGAGCACTTATCCAACATGCATGAAACCTTGGGTTCTAACCAGCAGCTTTAAGAAGTAATGATCAGGACAATAGAAAAAACTTTGAAAAAAATGAATGACTGGCTGTTTGTAGCTGTGTTAATGTTCTATTGCTGTGAAAAGACACCATGACCATAGCAACTCTTATAAAAGAAAGCTTTTAATTGGGGCTAGCTTACAGTTTCAGAGGTTTAGTTTATTATCATCATGGTAGGGAATGTGGCAGCATGCAGGCAGATGTGATGCTGGTGAATAGCTGAGAGCTCTACATCTGGATCCATTGGCCAAAAGAGAGGAAGTCCTCTGGGACCTGGCTTGGACTTTTGAACCCTTAATGCCCACCCCCAGTGACACACTTCCTCCAACAAGACCACACCTCCTGTACTAGCTGATTTTGTGTGTCAACTTGACACAAGCTAGAGTTATCACAGAGAAAGGAGCCTCCCTTGAGGAAATGCCTCCATGAGACCCAGCTGTAAGGCATTTTCTCAATTAGTGATCAAGGTTGGGAGGGCCCCTTGTGGGTGGTGCCATCTCTGGGCTGGAAGTCTTGGGTTCTATAAGAAAGCAAGCTGAGCAAGCCAAGGGAAGCAAGCCAGTAAGGAACATCCCTCCATGGCCTCTGTATCAGCTCCTGCTTCCTGACCTGCTTGAGTTCCAGTCCTGACTTCCTTTGGTGGTGGACAGTAATGTGGAAGTGTAAGCTGAATAAACCCTTTCCTCCCAACTTGCTTCTTGGTCATATTTTGTGCAGGAACACAAATCCTGAGTAAGACACCTTCTAGTCATTTTTTTAAAATAATGCCACTGACTTAAGAGCATAAGCTCAAATATATGAGCTTATGGGAGTGTTCTTATTCAAACCACCACAGGAACCATGTTATTGAGAACAGTATGATTGAATTTTTGTGTTTAAGAATTTGGAGTTAGATATAGTAATGCACAACTTTAATTCCAATACTTGGGAGGCAGAGGAGGCAGCAGATCTCTATGAGTTTAGGGCTAACCTGGTCTACATAGTTCTTGCTGGGAGCCATGGCCTTAACTATGGCCCAGTGAAAAAATTACTAGCTTACACTTACAGCCCTGAGAGAACATGTGTAGTTTAACAGAATATTTGTGGGTGTGGAGGACATTGTGACCCTTGGTTCCAGGAACTGAAGATTGCCACCAGCCCTCCCTTGCTGTGGGCTGTTTCCCCCCTCCCTTGTCACAGAATCTTCCCCCCTCCCTTGACGCTTTCTCCTGCTTGTGCTTATATTATCATCCCTGAAGTAAAGTTTTTGGAGCTTGATCAGACAACTGTCTTGCTCTTATTCTTCCTGTCTCTTTTGGTCTCCTTCTCCCCTGCTCTAGGACCCTGTTGAACATCCAGTGGGTTGGGGCAAGTTCTATACTAGCCAGAGCTATATAGTGAAAGTGTCTCAAATATAAATACTTTTAAATGAATTTGGGGTACTAGGAGTGTGCCTCATAAAAGAGCATGTGTGAAACCTTGGTTTGATCTTAAACACCCACAAGTCTAAAGAGACTTGTGGAAGACATTAAAAAACTCTCTTCCCATGTCTTTAAATGGGAAGAAGATACAAGAGGTTTTTTATTATTGTTTCAACATGATACATTGTTTGTTAGCTTTGAGTGTTTGAGGTAGGGCCTTATATAGCTCTGGCAGACTTCATACTGTACCCAAAGCTAAGCTTCAACTCCTGATCCCCCTGTCTCTACCTCCCAAATACTGAGAGTACATTTGTGCCACCATGTGCAGCTCACATGATGAGTTGTTTCTCTTTCTGTACAGTGGAGGACATTGTGAATATCTTTTGTAGCATGGCCTGGACACCCAACTGTCTTTTTCTGTTATGATCTTACTGCAGCAAAGGGCTTTTGTAGTAGTTGTTAAGAGGTTATCCATGATATATAGTAAACTATTAAAATTCTTTCTGCTTAGTAGCTTTGGAGAGCCACTTGTTAGTTCAGTAAAAAATTAAATTAAAACACTTGCCATAGTATAAAGATTCTTTTATTTCAAAAACTACAGTCCAAAAATCCATTCCCTGGTCATACAGACAGTTGCAGTACAGAATAAGACATGAAGCAGGCCGGCCTGACTCTTCTGCATTTTTGGGACTCCTATTTTTCCCTGAAGGGTAGCATCAGGCAAATTTCCAGATATCCAATTTCTTATATTTTAATTTCTAGGAAATAAAAAATTCAAGGTAAATGTTGTACATTGAAAACTGTAGGGCTGGTGAGATGGCTCAGTGGGTAAGAGCACTGACTGCTCTTCTGAAGGTCCTGAGTTCAAATCCCAGCAACCACATGGTGGCTCACAACTACCGGTAGTGAGATCTGACGCCCTCTTCTCGTGTGTCTGAGGACAGCTACAGTGTACTTATTTATAGTAATAAATAAATCTTTGGGCCAGAGCGAGTGGGATCTACTGGAGCAAGCGTAATCAACTGGAGCAAGGTAGAGGTCCTAGAAAAGTCAATTGCCAACAACCAGATGAAGGCTCACAACCATCTGTACAACTACAGTGTGTACTCATATGCATAAAATTAAAAAATCTTTAAAAAGGAAAAAAGGAAAACTGTAACAGTTGCATGATACTCTGGACCATACACTGACACGGCAAAAATTACTTTATAAAGTTAGGATTTCTAGTCTGATATGCTATAATTTTAGCATTCGAGAAGCAGGAGGATTAAGAAGTGGATACCACCTGGGCTAAATAGTAAAAAAAAAAAAAAAAAAAAAAAAAGGTTGGGGTGTAATTCAGTAGTAGAGAGCTTCCTTACCAAGATCAAAGCCCTGAGTTCACCCCCCAGAACTCAGGGGTGGGGTGAGTGTGACTCCTCAGAGTTGTCATCTAATCTTGCTCTGTCATTCTTTTGGTGACCTTCCCAAACATTGATCTGTTTCCCACCAAGATCTCTGACTTTGTCTTGTGTGTCTTGTGTGTCTACTGGCTGGCTGTGTTCTAGCAGAGACTCAGCTCACCCTATCAAGAGACTTCCTTCTGTCTGCTCCTCAGAGTTCCTAACCTGGTGCATGTCTTCTTGATTTAGACTTTACACTCTACTTTTAGAGGACACCCTATCTATTATAAAGTAAAATTGTTGATAAATATGAAATTTTATTTTGTCCTTTCCTCCTGTTTGATATTTTGTCTAGTTTTCCTTTAAAGAAACTCACTGCTGGCTTTGCAGTGTTGTTAAGAACCATTTTGTCAGTAGTCCTTTCCAATGCTTTCCTTCTCAGAGTTACTTCATCATAAATTCAGTCTCCCTTGGGACCAGAAGTGTTTTAAATTCTGTTTGTTTTCTCAGATTTTGGAATTTTTACACATATATAATGAGATGTCTTGTGAATGAGCCCAAGTTTAAGAAATTCATTCATTTTATATATACCTTACACATATAACATGATAATAATTTCACACAGCATTTTTAATGTGCCCATGTTTTGCCTACAGCCAATTACATGGTCAGGTGTGGGATCTTCCACTGGTGACAACATGCAATACTTTAAAAGAATTAGAGAATTTATATTAGGGATCCTTAAGCCATCTTCATTATTTCTAGAATTTTAGGTTTTTAGAATGATGTACTGTTATTTTGTAAGCTCCTTGACTATGGAAACTCATGTCCCTCTGTTCTGTTGAGTGTAATGGCAGTACTAAGTGACGGTATTGCTTGAAAAGTTAGGTAAAATTAGGATTTTATTTTAAAATGTACTACTTTGAAAATGTATTAGTCTTTAACAACATTACTTGGCTGTTGAGATTTTTAATGTTATAAAATTAAGAAACATAATCATAATTAGCATATCTGGTGATTGATTTTTCTTAGATATAAAGTTCAGCCTTTATTTGTTAAATATTTGGAATTATAGAACTGTGTCTCTCGATTCCTAGCTTAACTTTTGCTTCACTTAAAAATAAAGGGAGGCTGGAGAGATGGCTCAGAAGTTTGGAGATTTACTGCTCTTGCAGAGGACCTAGGTTTGGTTTCCAGCACACACCCCAGAAGGCTCACCACCACCTGTAACTCCAGTTTCAGGGGACCTGATACCTCTAGCCTATTCACTGCATGCACATGGTGCACATAAACACACTGGCACACAAATAGAATTGAAAAAGAACTAAGAAACTTCTAGAAATAGTTATATAAACTCATTATAAATTCTAGTGTGTGTAGCCAAGGAATGCCCTATAGAAATTTACCTGCTTATTTTCAAGTATTCTTTTCAAGAATGTAAGAATGTGAGTAAAATACTTCTAAAAGCTACATATATTGATAATGATGTAACTACTTATTAAAATTAATTGGCAAAACTCATTTAAGAATATTTACTTGTCATTCTTATTGCTCAATAGTAATTATTTTATTTAATAAATTCTAAAAACTTTACAACTTAAAACTGTTCTTATTTGAATCAGTAGAAATGGAAACAAGAGAAGAAACAATACAGGATATTAGTTCTCAACCACTAGCTCATAGATTTGTAACTATTTCTTCTTATAATGAATTCACTGGAGTGTTGTGAAATAAGAAAAATAAAGTGGAAGTCAGATAAAATGACACATGCCTGCAATTCTAGCACAGAGTTGGGGACAGGAAAAATGTTGCAAGTTTAAGGCCAACCTGGGCCACATAGAGACTTCCAGGTTGGCTAAGGCTACGTTACAAGATGCTGTCTCAGGAAACCAATAAGGGAAAGAGAAATAGACATAAGATATACTGCAAAATTAGGAATTAGTTCTATCCAAGCTTGTGTTATGGCTGAGAGAGGACACATAGTGAAAATTAGCTATGACAAAGGAGTCTATCATCCTGCCTCCATGGTACTAGATAGTATTATCCCAGTATGGTAGAACAGTACATTAAAGTGGGAACAAGACACCTGGGGCTGCCTTACAGCATGGCCAGTACTCTTGCATTTACCACTTAGGCTTTTCATCTTGTGGCCAAGTAAGGCTAAACATACAATCTACCATAGGTGAACAGGTTGCTAATGATTTCCTGTTTTCTTTTTCTTAGATCCATCCAGAAAGTGCCCAGAAGAAACTTCCTCTCAGAAAAGCTGAAAACACAGTATTTATAACACTGGAAATTATAAAGAATTTGTTTAAAATGGCTGAAAACAATAGTAAAAATGTAGATGTACGGCCTAAAACCAGTCGGAGTCGAAGTGCTGACAGGAAGGATGGTTATGTGTGGAGTGGAAAGAAGTTGTCTTGGTCTAAAAAGAGTGAGAGTTTTTCTGAATCTGAAGCCATAGGTACTGTTGAGAATGTTGAAATTCCTCTAAGGAGCCAAGAAAGAAAGCTTAGCTGTTCGTCCATTGAGTTGGACTTAGATCATTCCTGTGGGCATAGATTTTTAGGCCGATCTCTTAAACAGAAACTGCAAGATGCCGTGGGGCAGTGTTTTCCAATAAAGAATTGTAGTGGCCGACACTCTCCAGGGCTTCCATCTAAAAGAAAGATTCATATCAGTGAACTCATGTTAGATAAGTGCCCTTTCCCACCTCGATCAGATTTAGCCTTTAGGTGGCATTTTATTAAACGGCACACTGTTCCTATAAGTCCCAATTCAGATGAATGGGTGAGTACAGACCTATCTGAGAGTAAATTGAGAGATGCTCAGCTGAAACGACGGAACACAGAAGACGGCATACCCTGTTTCTCACATACTAGTGTCCAGCCTTGTGTCATAACTACCAGCAGTGCTTCGTGTGCAGGTGGTCACATAACTGGTTCTATGATGAACTTGGTCCCAAACAACAGCATAGAAGACAGTGATATGGATTCAGAGGATGAAATTATAACACTGTGCACAAGCTCCAGAAAAAGGAACAAGCCTAGGTGGGAAATGGATGATGAAATCCTGCAGTTGGAGGCACCTCCTAAGTTCCACACCCAGATTGATTACGTCCATTGCCTTGTTCCAGACCTCCTTCAGATCAGTAACAATCCGTGCTACTGGGGAGTCATGGATAAATATGCAGCTGAAGCTCTGCTAGAAGGAAAGCCAGAGGGCACCTTTTTACTTCGAGACTCCGCACAGGAAGATTATTTATTCTCTGTTAGTTTTAGACGCTATAGTCGTTCTCTTCATGCTAGAATTGAGCAGTGGAATCATAACTTTAGCTTTGATGCCCATGACCCTTGTGTCTTCCATTCTCCTGATATTACTGGGCTCCTCGAACATTATAAGGACCCAAGCGCCTGTATGTTCTTTGAGCCACTTTTATCCACTCCACTAATCCGGACTTTCCCCTTTTCCTTGCAGCATATTTGCAGAACAGTTATTTGTAATTGTACGACTTATGATGGCATCGATGCCCTTCCAATTCCTTCGCCTATGAAATTGTATCTGAAGGAATACCATTATAAATCAAAAGTTAGGTTACTCAGGATTGATGTGCCAGAGCAACAGTGATGCAGAGGTTAGACTGTCAACCTGCATACATATTTTCATTTAATATTTTATTTTTCTTATGCCTCTTTGAATTTTTGTACAAAGGCAGTTGAATCCAAAATAAAACTGTGCCCTAAGTTTTAATTCCAGATCAATTTATTTTTTTTATGATACACTTGTTATATATTTTTAAGCAGGTTTTGGTTTTTGTTTTTACCATGTAAATTGTATACTTTTTCCCTTAATTTACATATGGTCCAGGCATATTTACAATTTCAAGGCATTCATATACATTTGAATAGTCTGTATTTTTTAAATAATCTTTTGCTCTTTCCTATGTGTGAAATATTTTGCTAATCTATGCTATCAGTATTCTTGTATGACAGAATAGTTACCTATGCTCTTTTCATTTTGAAGATCTTCAGTAAAGAGTGTTATAATCAATCCATTATTATGTAATTAACTTTTGTAATTTACCAATAGGAATGTTAAACAACAAAATGATTTAAAACAAAACTTAATGTATTTTCATTTTAAATATTAACTAAAACGAGTTTGTTTGTTTGTTTGTTAGTTATTCTAGCCAGTGAGAAAAGAGAATGTTACGTCCTAGAGGTGTATTTGTTTTGCAGTTTGGCAGGATCATCAGTTAATCCAAATACAGCATCCCCTCAACCTGGAGGTGAATGCAACTTATGTTCCTTTCTTACTGGAAGCTTTACAAAGCAAAATAGCAGTATTAGAAGCTTGGAGTTGCTAAGACAACTAGAGTTTTCTCTATTAATTTATGGACTGTTGCATCTACTTAGCTCTTTTTTAGGAACTCTGGTTCCCAGGGGAAAAATACATAGTTTCTAAACAGCTCCTGTATCCACCAGTAACAAAAGCTGAAGAGTTTCTCATTATTTTAAATTGAACTTAAATAAAGATGCAAACAAAAACATGGCTCATATTTAGGAAGCTTAATATTGCTTTTGGTATTTACATCCTAAATATTCATTTCTGTCTTCAGAACTAACATATTTGTGGCATGGCAATAGCTCCATGACATGACGTCATGAGTAACTAGACAGTGGAGGGGTGCCGTTCCTCTACTGATTGACCTTGACAGAATGCCCAGTTTTCCTTGTGGTGAGCTATCTGCCTCTTTTAAGTATTGTACTAATTATTTTACTTCTCTTTTTCTGTGTGTGACAGTCTCTCCATGTAGCCAAGGCTGACCTCAGATTTGAGCTCCTTCAGCCTGAATTTCGGGATTACCAGTTTGACCCACCATGAACAGCTAGTAATGGATAGATAGATTTCTCCTTTCCTTTCCCTCCCTCCTTCCTTCTTTCCTTCCTTCCTTGCTTGCTTCCTTTCTTTCTCTTTTTCTTGTTGTTGTTGTTGCTATTTGCTTAACTTGGTTTGGTTTGGTTGTTTAGTTGGTTAGATTTTGGTTTTTTTGAAAACAGGGTCTCCTTGTGTAATCCTGGCTTCCTGTAGCTTGCTGAGTAAACCTGGCTGTCATCAAACTCAGAGAACTACTACTGCCTTTGCCTCCCAAGTACTGTATTAAAGGCATCTGACACCACATCTAACATCATACATTGCTAGTAATTTCTCCTTCCCTCCCTCCTCCCTCCTTCCCTCTCTCTCTTTCTTTTTTCTTTTTTTCTTTTTTTCTTTGATAATGTATTTCTTGATGTTATTTCAGCTGTATTAGAAAATTTGCTTCAACCTGATTAAAAGAACATTAACTCATAAATTTCTGAGTTAGAACAAATGTTTCTTGTTGGTATGGTGATGCATACCTCTAATCCTAGCACTTGAAAACCAGAGGGATGAGGATTGCTGCAGGTTTAAGCCAGTCAGAGTTGTTTCCTGATTCTTGTTGTATATATGTTAAAGTAGCCTTTTCCAGTCTTGAGGATCTGCTAATGTAAAAACATTCTTCAGCAATAGCAGTTCATGCCTGTATTCCCAAAACTTGGAAGACTGAGGCAGAAGGATTGCCATGAGTTCTGGAATAACCTAAGCTACAGAGTGAGACCCTATCTCAATATCCCTGCCCTCCCCCCAAAGAAACTAATAGCTTTAAATTTTTCAACAATTACAAAGTTAAATGGGAAAAACCATTCTCTTCTAGAATTTTTTTTCTCAGTGGTTGAAAGATCGTATGATCCCTATGAGAGGTAGCCACTCAAGATGTACCTCTTAGAGTTGCAATGAGGCTCAGGCTGTGAACACCAGTACCAGGGTAACTAAGTGTCTAGAGATGATGCTGACTTTCCCTGACAGTAGACAGTCCCGACTACCTCATTTTGTTGGCACTTTTGTAGTTACTGAGATGTCCATCTTATTAACCAGTGTAACATTTCCTGTGTATCCATCTTTGGTGAAAAAAGATTTATAGTGTGGTAAGACTCTACTCATAATTACAGCTCTATATCAGAATTTGATAAAACCTTCTGTTTCTGTGAAACAATTATTTTTAACATTTTTCTTTTAAAAGTAACTTTTTATCAGTACAGAACTATCTAAGGGATGACTAGCTTATAAATATTCTGTTAGAAGGTAGTTTTATAAAGAAAAGTGAAATATGTCTTTTATAGTGGTAAAACTACTATTTATATGAAAGTCAAAATCAGTAGCTTTTAATATACTTCAGACTGATTGCTTATGATATATTTTCTCTGGCTTTTTTATTCTTTTCAATTTTAAGGTATTAACAACTGTTAATATTTTCAAATACTGCCATATGTGTAGCTTTGGAATGTGTATTAAATGAGGACAAGAGAGAGACTTGTATACTCTGAAATGCTTTGTGTCTTTCCTTTGATACTTACTACAATAAAAAGAAATTTGGAAAGTAGAGATATATAGAGACTTGGGAAGAGAATTATTTAATGAGAAGGAAAAAGAAGAGAATGACAAAAAAATCAGGGATTGGGATTTAGAGAAATTATCCACATTAACTGTGTTCTTCTGACAAACATCAATATTCAAAAACTAACACATAAAAAGTTTAAAGTATATTTACTGAGTTATATAGCTAAAATGCAACCAATTATGCTAAATTAGCATAAATAAATTTTAAGAAGTATGCAAGGAAGTCTAAATTAAATGAAAATGTTAAAACTCTTAAGTTGAGTTTTGGAACATTTAAATAGTATTAATTCCAGTTGAAAAACTGTCTAGTGCAGGGCTTGGTGCCCACAACTTTAATCCCAGCACTGAGGAGACAGGCAGGTCTCTCAGAGTTGAATGCCAACCCGGTCTACATAGTGAGTTTCAGGCCAGCCAAGGGTACATAGTGAGATCCTTCTCAAAACAAAGACAAAAGAAGGAAGAAAGAAAAGCAATTGAAAGAAAAGCAGTTGGTATGGTGGAAATGTGCAGAGTTTATTTGTGTGAGAGAGGATGGAGCTAAAAGAAACAAGATAAAATATTAAAATTCAGAATTTAGGCATTACCTCAGGGAAAAAGCCTTGACAGCAAAAGGGAACCACTTTATCGCTAAGAGCTCGTCTGGAGCAGATGCCAGCTGCTCTGGGAGTCATCCAGCACAACCAGGAAATGAACTTGACTTTTCCATTTCTCTTGAGGCTTTTTAGGACAGACCCTTCTGCTCTTTGTTAGACCTGCATCTTGAGTCATGCTATGATTACTGAAATATGCCGAATGGTGGTTTCTTTTTAAAAGTTTCTTTGGGTGGTTTTCTATGAAGAGTTTGTATGTGGTTTTTCTGATATATAACCGTGTCAGTGGCCTAAATAATTAATGGAGAGGATATGTTCATTTAAAGGGGATCTGGTAGGAACATTAAAGGAAGCTTTTAGTCAGCCTGTGGCTAGATTTATTGATTTGGTAAGCAAATGTATTCTTTGCTGACTTTCAGCTAATGGCTAACTCTGGTCAAAGAATGGCTTTCGCTTAAGGTTTTGACTTATTATAAATAAGATTAAGAATGTCTTAGTAATTAAGAGTCCTTTAAAACAGAACAAATGTGCAAATAAGACTCATCTTTTTATAAGAAAAACACATAAGCCTTTATCACTTATTCATGAGCTAAAGCCATTAAGATAAATCAAATTATCAACTTTCAATCTCTGAAATTTGGATCGTTTTATAGATCCATATAATAGAGTACTTCTTTCCTGTGAAACTGATGCTTTGAGATAGATCTCTTACCCTCTTTTCATTAAAAGTATTTGTCATTTTTAACTATAATCACAATTCAATAGGCAACTATATTTTTATTTTGGCAAAGCATATTTCACAGAGTCCATAATTATAAGACAATCCTGGAGACAAAACAATGTTTAAAATAGCCTATTTAGTCAGGTGTAGTAGTGCAGGCCTCTAGTCCCATCACTTGGGTGGCAGAAGCAGGAGGATCTCTAAGTTCCAGGCCAGAGTTACATCCTATCTTGAGAAAAAAAAGAAAAAAAGAAGATGAGAAATGTAAAGTAATGACTTTCCAGTGGAAAAGGCTTTAGGACAAAACTAACTTCAAGGTAGTGTGTCTATTTTGTAATTTTGAATGGATTGCTCAATCCTAAATAATCCTTTGTCTTAATTTCCTGTGAAATGTAGGTAAAGGTACTGTCCCTTAGTCTCCTGATGAATATTCACTCAGTAAAAAGTGGATCATAGTTGAAAATAATTGCTGAGTAGCTATTCAGTACTAGTTGAGAATGACACATTTTTAAAATAGCACCTTTGTGGGGCATACAAAATCATATCCACTTGTCTGTAATAAGCTTTCTTGACTTGCTCTGATAATGGAGATAATAGAACAATTTGGGTTTATGGTTTAAACCCTACAATTAGATAATTGGAGTTTCCTCCTGCCTTTCATAAAATCTGTGTAAACTGATATTTGCCTTATTTGGAAAGCTGATTACATTTGCAGGAAATAAAGATCATTTTGCCATGGTTATAAATGAAATCTAAGCTTAGGAGTCATGGTGTAAAACTCAAGAAAGTTTATTTAAATTATGCTGGCTTTGCTAGAATTGGATAAATTTGTATGAGCCAAGTATGAACTATATACACTTGAATATCAGAGTTTAATGATTTCACAAGGCTATGTTGTCAATCCATGGTGTGTAACCCATACTGTTTATTTTCACTTTCTAATCTTGACAAATATTTCTGTGGGTTTAAAATTTTTGACCTGAATAAATTTTAGCTTAATTAAATCTTAATATATGAAATCCAAAGACTTTGTCATTTTTAAAGATTTGTGTGCATGTGTTAAATTCAGGAGCATACCATGATACGTACACTTTCAAAAGTCAAAGGACAACTTTTTGAGGACTGATTCTCTTGGTGTCTTGACTTTGAGGCTTAGCCTCTCAGCCTCCAACTGTAGGCATGCTGGAGTTACAGTTAAAGCTTGGCCCTAGCCTTTTAGTTTTGTTTTTCAGTTCTTAGCATTGGGAGCTAGGAGTGGGAGGAGAATGAGGGGATTAGCAAGTGTGAGGTCAAAGGACAATTTGTGGAGTTACTTATCTTTTACCTTCATTCCAAGGGTCAAACTCCGATTGTCAAACTTGTACAGCAAGCACTTTAACCTGCTGAGCCACACTTCAAACCAGCCAGTTTTTTGTTTTGTTTTGTTTTGTTTTTTAAGCTTTTCAACCCATAAATGAAAGTGAGGACATGACCACTTTTTGGTATGGTTAAGGAGAGAGGTTTTACTGTAGATATGAGGGAGAGAACAGCCAATGGCATTTGGAAGGGTCCAGACTGAACAGGGCTATGGAGGTGGGGTGGAAGGGTGGAGATAAAGAGAGCAGGCCAGATTAGGAGAGTGCTCAGTGAGTGAGTCATAGAGGTCAGAGGTTAGATAGGTTTACTGTAGTGGGTGGGTTGAGAAGTGCTGGTGAAACCACAAGTACTTATCCCAGGTTTTTTGTTTTGTTTTATTTTTTGTTTTTTTTTTAAGATTTATTTATTTATTTTATGCATATGAATATACTGTTGCTGTCTTCAGACACACCAGAAGAGGGCATCAGATCCCATTACAGATGGTTGTGAGCCACCATGTGGTTGCTGGGAATTGAACTCAGGACCTTCAGAAGAACAGTCAATGCTCTTAACTGCTGAGCCATCTCTCCAGCCCTATCCCAGGTTTTTTTTAGGACCTGACATACATGGAAATATCAGAAGTCTGGAAAGGAAAAAACTGAAAATTTTATATATACTTAGATTTTGCTTTCTGGTATGTCAGTTTTGAGTCTCCCAGAAACAGATACCAGTCTCAAAAACCAACAATTCTCATCTTGGAGCAGTGGTTTATCAACCTTCCTAAAACTGTTACCTTTTAATACCGTTCCTCATGTTGTGGTGAGCCCCAACTAGAAAATTAGTTCATGGCTACTTCATAACTGTATTTTTGCTACTGTTAATGAATAATAATGTAAATATCTGATATTCGACCCCTGTGAAAGAGTCGACTTCCAAAAGGTACATGAACCACAGGTTAAGAACCACTATTCTTAGGCGGGTGGTGGTGGCGCATGCCTTTAATCCCAGCACTTGGGAGGCAGAGGCAGGCAGATTTCTGAGTTCGGGGCCAGCCTGGTCTACAGAGTGAGTTCCAGGACAGCCAGGGCTACACAGAGAAACCCTGTCTCGAAAAAAAACAAAACAAAACAACAACAAAAAAGAACCACTATTCTTAATTTAAAATTTAAAGAAAATAAGAGATAGTTTATTCTGGAGCCACTTTGAATGATGATGGCCCCAAAACACAAATTTAGGTTACCTCAAATTCCATGTCCCAACATGGTACCAGCATCAAGAGGTTTTTAGTTTTACAGAACAGAAAATGCCAGAAGTCAAGACAAAATTTAAAACACACTGGTGGATACATTGGAGGATAGGCACATCAAGAGAGAGGTAGCTTTTCTATAGATCTAAGACCTTATCCGATGACATTCTTAGCTTTTGGATTGGCAGAAGCTAGTTGCCTGTTAATAGGTTCTAAAAGGTTTTTAATCTTAATGCCACAAGATGTTAGTTTTGACACAGGTGGGTTGTTCTGGAGGCTAGCCCAAGATAAGCTAATTAGCCTCTGGATCTGCCACATTCCAATCTTTCCACAGTACTGAAATTCTAATTAGCCACTCAGTCTCTTCAGACAGATGCTTTTAAGTTTTCATTTGCAAGACCTCTAGAAAGACTTCCCTTTTCCCTCATCTCTTTTACCCTCAAAATTTTAGCTGGACTACTGTCAGCTTGGTGCCTGTCTGCAAAAACCTCTGAACACAGAGAATCCAACATCCGCTTCCAGCCCCTGGGTTGCGGTGAGCATCACCGGCCAGGAGGTTTTCCTTCGGGGTCGTTTGCATTCAGGAAGCAGGGAAACATTCCCGCGCTCCCCCCGGGAGACACAGCCCAGGCTCCAGGAGCCACGCGGCCCTGCCTGCAGTGTCGTGGGCAGCCAGCTGGAGGCGCAGCGCAGCTGGGCGGGGCGGGCGGAAATAACGGGCGGCCGGGCCGGCCTCCCCGCTTCCTTTTCCGGTGCCTGGAGGAGCCGCGTCGCTGCCGCCTCGGTCCATCAGGCCTTCGGCGGTTCTCCGTTGCCCGTCTCTCTGGACTCGCCGCCGCCGCTGTGCCGCGCCTAGGACTCGGATCCTGCCGGGTGAGTTCTCTCGGGCACCTGTGGCGGGGCGCGAGGCTGGCGGGAGACGATGCGAAGACGCGGGGTCCCCGGGGGCCTGGCGGCTCTAGAGCTTTCGATGGGGAGGGTCCACCGGGAACCAGGCGACCGAGGGATCTAGCGTCGCGCCCGTCGGGGTCCGGGGCGACCACGTCCTGCCAGGCTTGGACTGGGGGTAGGGCGGGAGCAGGCGACCCTCCCCCACGTCCCGCCGACGTGACCGGCTTGGGGCTGGTTCGCTCCGGTTGATCCCGGATTCTCTTTGTTCCCTTTAACCCTAAAGGGCAGCTTGTTCAGCACCCCTTGCCCCTTGCCTCTCCACCGGTATCCCAGCCACAAATTTCTAATAAATAAAAAGGGCAGTGGAGGGGACCCGAATCCTTACAGGAAGGTCTGGCGCCTGATAATTCTCAGTGACAGGGTTCTTGCTGTTTGTAATTACCCTCTCGTTAATTGACTACCCGGGACAGAAGGTGCCATGGGCTGAGTGACGTTTTCCTTTTAAAAGATTTGGGCTCAGCTAGAACGCTTTGAATCATTTTCTCCTCCCTGCCTTGAAAACCGAAAGTAATGTTTTCACTAATCCTAAAGTTGAAGTATCAAAGCCAGACCCCACCGAGGATGTGTTACAGCCTGCTACAGAAATTCACACGTGTTGCCCCCTCCCCCATGTGTTAAAGGCCTGTTTGTTTGAAGCCAGACCCTCCTAAGCGGAGTCGCCTTCAAAGCCTTTGTTTGTGTGCTCCTTGGGTGGGGAGGAGGGCACTTTTCTTATTCGTGGAGTGTAGGAGCCACTCTCTAAAACAATTTGCTTCAAAAACTTTTTAATGCAGTTGCCGAAGTTGGAATGTTCTTTTTGATTACAGAAGGAATCAGAGTCATCATCATTCTCTTAACTGAAGTTGAGCGTTGGGGCCAGTAAGCTTAGGAATTCAGCAGTCTTGAGATTACGTGACTGTTAACTATAGAGGAGCCCCTAGACTCGGGGACTGTTAATTAGTTATTAATATTTGCACAGGGTGGGCCTGCTAGCCTGGCTTGCTACAAGGTCTTAAATTCCCAAAAGTTTAGGGAAGGAAAGAAAAAAAATTCAGCAGTTATAAATACTCAGATTATAGCTGGGGATGGGTGGAAAATGAAATGGATAAATAATGTCGCGTCAGCTTTTGCCACCAAATACGTTTGCGCAGTACTTAGGAGATAGCATTTTTTATTGCTTTCTGCTTTGAAAATAGACAAAGGTTTGTGGCCATGTTGTATAGCTTGTAAAAGCTAACATTTGTTGAGTTTTTGCTCAATGCCAAACAGTGACTTAAGAGATTTATTTACAGGTTTATATAAGCCTCAGCAAATCTCTGGAAAATACCCATTTACTCTCATGTATGAGACTCAGAGAACTGGATTTGACCATAGGCCAGACAGGCAGTCTGGTGGGTTTTTTGTTCTATGTGTAGAAAGAAGTGAGAAAGAGAAGATGGGGTTGGAGAGTGGAGAGAGATGGCTAAGGTTGAAAGCATGCACTGTTCTTGCAGAAGTCTGGAGTTCTGTCCCAGCATTCACATGAGGCAGCTCACAGCCACCTTTAACTCTACGGAATTCAGTACTTCTAGCCTTCTTGGGACCCTACATGGAAGTGAGCAAACCCGTGTATACTTTTAAAATTTTAAAAATGGCAGGGGGAGAGAATTGGATATTTGTTGCTTGTATGCCGTTTTCCAGTTCTAGTCAGTGGGCTTAGTTGCTGTGTAGCATTACAGCCCATTCTAACTTCATGAAGAAACTGAAGTTGACTCAGTCAAGTAAACTGTAAAGCTGAAGTATTAGCACTCTTATCTAAAAACCCTCTGCTAGGGCTGGTGAGGTGCTTCAGTGGGTAAGAGCACTGACTGCTCTTCCGAAGGTCCGGAGTTCGGATCCCAGAAACCACCTGGTGGCTCACAACCACCTGTAATTAGATCAACCACCCATAATGAGATCTGACGCCCTCTTCTGGTGGTGCATCTGAAAACAGCTACATTGTATACACCAGAGCGAGGGGGCCGTCCCAGCAGCTACATGATGGCTCACGGCCATCTGTACAGCTACAGTGTATTCATACACATAAAAAATAAATAAATCTTTTTTTTTTAACCCTCTGCTAAAACTTCTTACTGCTTTCTGGTATGCCAGCCAATCTGAGCTGCTTCTGCTTTCCTACACAGACTGTGCTCTCTCTGGTTTTATACAAACTGTTCTTACCCCGAGCCTGTCTTTAACCTGATACTCTTACTTGTATTCCAGAATGTCTATACCATGCCACTAATCACGCTAAAGCTTGGGTTCCAATAATTAGGAATAAATTATAAGAACTCCTTCTGTGAACTTTAGATGTCCAAAACATTCCAAGCTTTTTTAATTACCCAGTTATAAAATGGGATATAGTCTGAATAAAATGGGATATAGTCTGAGAAATTAGCCAGTAGTAATTCAGAATCTGCTTTCAATATAATGTATACTAATGTAATACCGTAAGTTAACCTGTAAGCCCCACCCATGCAAGGACCAGGTCACTTCCTGGAATGCTGAGAGTTGTAGTTCTTGGAAAGTAATAAAGCCTGCGGGAGAGTGTGGTGGCTAGTGAGTCCTGTCCATAAAGCCCCCAGCATGCATC
>JADRCD010183293.1:27358-53683 GCA_019843815.1 Montemys delectorum
GTGGCTAGTGAGTCCTGTCCATAAAGCCCCCAGCATGCATCTCTGCGCCGCGTAGCTGCAGGCTCCAGGGGATGTTCCTGACCACAGCCCATCTCTTGGTCCGTATTTAATATCTAACAAAGCTTCCTTTATCGGTTTTTCTCTGATGAATTTCAGAATTAACACTATCACACTCACCCATACAAAAAAAACACAAAAGTCCTGATTTTTCTTGTTTTTTTCTGAATTTATTTATCTGTGTGCTGTCTGTCTGTCTGTCTGTCTGTAGATTCTTGAGCTTCAGTTGGTGGTAAGGTATCAAAGAGTCTCGACTTTTACAGGATTGTTAAGAACGTTGCTTTTGTCAAAAAGGTTTGATGCTCATGTTTAAGTATGGAGTCTTAATATTACTTGGTCTCCTGTTCGATGGCCTTTCCCGATAAACTATTGCTTGCCAATTGTCATTAATAACTCAGTGGACATTTAGCTTTCTTAAACTTTGAATGAGGATGAATTCCTTAAACATGAGATCTACTGAACATGTTGTGTTTTTCTCTTCTAGTGACTGGCAAAAGAAATTTACACGTTTTCTATTTTTACCCTAAAGAAATAAGTATTTTTCACTCAGAAAATAGTAATGCAAAGTTGTTTGAACTAAAGCTTGTAATTGTGCAAAAAGGAAAAGGTGTGTGTGTGTGTGTGTGTGTGTGTGTGAGCCTAAGTTGTGTAACATACAGGGTAGCCTCACATTCTCAGTCCTGCCTCAGTGCCAGGGCCTCCACAAGATTATAGATGTGCACCATCTCACCCAACACTAAACGGACTCTTGACCAAGAGTTACATCCACCTAGTCATAGTTGAGTTGGATGTTTTATTTGGCTTTTGAGAAAATCTAGGTATTGTACCATTCAAGCATCATCATGATGATAGCTAACATCAGTATTGTTTACTGCTGTAGAGGGTGGGCCCTGGGAGAATGGAGCCTATTAATAAATGAGCTGGACTAAAGGCTGGTGTAATAACCCACTTAATCCCAGCATCAGACAAGTTATACTCTCGAGAGTAAAGAGGACAGTCATAAGAGCAAGTCTGTACTCAGCAAGTGTTTTTCCATTGAGGCATATAAACAACAGTAGCCAGTTGTAAGGAATAATCTGAAGTAAACTTGCTCCTACCTGATATTTAATTTTTCCTAGGAGTAGCACAAAAACATATTCCAAGAACAGTTCTGTATTTTTGAAGAAACTGTGGGTACATGTCTTGGTTTCTTAGGATTTTCTCATAAGAACTCAAATCTCAAATGACTCCATTCTTACACCATGGTCTGACATCCTTCCCTATTTGATTTTTTTTTTTTTAACACAAGATGTCCAGAGTGGTTTCATTTTTGATTTGTTGTAGATAAATCTAATTATCATTTGACACATGAATATCCTATAAGTCAATATGATAAATACAGTAACCTTAGGACAGTGAAAGCATTGTGTATAATACTCTGCCACTAAGATCAGGGATTCAAACTATGTCCAGCCCTATTGATTACATTATATTGATTAGAAAGATCTAGAGAATAGCTTGAAAAGAGACTCATAATTAGTAGTTTTGGTATATTGTAGAATGTAAGCCCATGCCTACCTTTAATAGGCATTCAAATGTTATGCTGTGCTGTGCAGATAGGAAGTGGTTCAGATCCCAAGGAAAAACCAAATGCAGTCCCTTCTTCAGGTGAATGAATGAGTCTATTATGGCCCCAAGATCTAGGTACAAACACTTCTCCCTTGGTGTATGGGGCCATAGCTTGGCCCTGGATGGGCAGACATGACTTCTGATGATATGGTTGGAATCTCCCTTTGCCCTTTAGTTGGACTTTGCTGTCTTTCTGGTGACTTACACTGTCTCCTTGCCCTCCCATTGACCTTAACAGTCTGGGGCTGGAGGAACTGAAGAACAATCCATTTTAATGTGTCCATACGCATTGAAAGATGTATACCCACCACAATTTTCTTCTGGAAAAGTAAAAATAGGGCAGATTAATGCATCAGCTTGCTTATTTCCTTCTGTAATAAAACCAGTGAGGTTAGAGTATGCTTGAGTATCATTAACAAAGAATGTGCAGGATTTTAACCAGATTGTAGTACTTGTAGTAATGGAAGCGTAACAATGTGAAGACAAAATTAAAGCAGTTTCTATTGATAGAAATAATCCTACAACATAAGCAGGAGCTGAAACAATATGAGTTTACATAATTAACTATAATAATTCATAACCATAATGAATCAAAACAGCCATTTCCACCTGTTGGGCTGAGGAAAAGAAGTATTAATAGATTGAATATCTAGATCGTGAGTCCTTCCTATACCTTTAGATGAGCCATCAACAAAATAAGTATCTGCCTGTGGAATATGAGAAGGTTGGACAATTTTTTAAATCATAAATTCAGTTTGTATGAGAAAATCCCATAGCTTACCAGCTGTATAATGATTTATCTCCTACCATAGTAATAACTAAATGAAATTTGAAAACCCATAGAGTTCTGTAATGCTCTTAAAAACTGATAGTTAAGGGTAATATAATAGAGCAAGGATCAAACCCATATAATTGTTGACATCAGGTCCTCCCCTGATTTACTAATTGAGCTAGAAGGGTAAGGTAAGCAATTAGCATTTTATGACCCTTGTGGTTTAAATGAATCCATTCCAAAGGTTTATCCTCTGGTTTAACACCTGTAGGAAATCATTTAGTAAGGAGAATGAGTAGGTTTAAAGGCAGTAAAGAATCCACAGGATTTAAAAAAAAAAAAAAAAAAGTGCTTTTTTCGAATCAGGATTCAAATAGCTAAAGTTCTTTTTGTTGCCTTTAGAGATACTATGTGAGGACTGTACAGTGCCATCTCTTCCTTTTAAATAGATAGGCTAGTGCATATAAACATTTTTAGATTGTTGAAATTGCATAGTGTTATGAGGCTGGGTAGGAATTGGTAAATGAATTCTGATTCCTTGCCTTGTCCTAGCTTGCCTAGGTTATAAACTTAGCATTTCCATAGGTTCTCCTAAGTCCTATTAGATTATCAAATTCCTCACCTCATGCTTCAGGGTTGTATTCAGGCAGTGGAGGGTAGATCCATAGCTAAAGGAGACATCAGTAGGGAAGCTAAGGGAGTCATCACCAGCATGGCCGTCAGTGACACTCTTTTTACTTTAGATTGTGCCTGAACAGAAAAATGTCATTTTTGCCTCTTTTACCAATTTTTAGGTTTCATCATCTAGTTTATATTAATTCAAGGAACTAGGCTTCCTTGTGACTGATATCCTCTTTATCTTCCTTAAACATTTGGATAACAGTCTGAATTAGTGTTCAAGTGACCCAAAATTGAACAAGTCCCTTTTCTGGGCACCACTTGTCACTGCTAAAGAGGCAGTGGGTCCTAGAAGAATGGAGCTGATAAATGAGGTGGACCACAGCCAGACATTAGTCAGAGCTCAGGGAATTCTGAGAAAGAGGGGGAGGAAGGATTGTAGGAGCTAGAGGGGTCAAGGACACCAAAAGAACATGGCCCACAGAATTAACTAACCAGGGTTAATAAGGGGCTCACGGAGACTGAACAGACAATCAGGGAGCCTGCATGGGTCTGAACTAGGTCCTCTGCATCTATTGTTGTGTGGGAGCAGGAGCTGACACTTTGGCCTGTTTTGGGGACCCTTTTCCTCCTATTGGGTTGCTGTTCCACCTTGATATGAGAGTATGTGCCTAGTCTTATTGTAACTTTCTACACAGTGTAAATCCCTGGGAGGCCTGCTCTTTTCTGAACAGGGAGGAGTGGATGCGGGGAAGAGAGGAGATAGAGAGGAGGGAAGGGAAACTTGTCTGGATGTAATATATGAGAAAAGAAGAAATGAATGAGTGAGGTTCATGCAATAGTCCACCTATCTCAACACCTCAGACAATTTATACCCCGAGAGTTAAAGGATTCATATGTAAAGTGTCCAGTCACCAAGGCAAGCTTCTTGGAGCTACTCCAACACGGTATAAACAAAAACTTGTAGTGTGTATTTTTGTTTTGCTTTTGTCTCCAAATCTCAAACTAAAAACAATAATCATGCTTAAACATCAGAAACCTTTTCAAGGGTGTTAATAACGAGATCCATGTACTGCCATCACTATTTAACCTTTTGTTACTTGAACCTTAGCTGATGCAAAAGAGAAAGGACCTGTTGGAATTGGGGAAAATATGATAAAACTGTTGCCTGGAAACTATAGAATCAACTGGAAAAAGTTTTTCAGGGAAGAAAATAATCCAGTAATGTCATAACTTGCAAATGTTATATTCTGCTCAGATATGACTAACCAGTTAGAGAAATGGCTCAAGGGGCCTATTTACATCCACATGAAAAGGAGCTAGAAACCTCTTTGAAAAGAAAGGTACACCAAAGTGAGTGTGGTAGGACTTGTGGGTCCCAGGTACTCAGAGCGCTGGGACAGGACTACTTGAGCCCAAGTTCAGTCCCAGCCTGGGAACAGTGACACCCTATCTAAGAAGGAAAGCACATAAATCAATATATGCCTATACCTTGTTCTGTATGAGAACTGATGTTTTAAACACATCTGCTATCTCCCAAACTGATCAATAAACAGGTATTTCCCACTGGATCATTGGGTGTTTTGTTCTTACAAAAGAAAAGTAACCATGACATTCAGGAATATCTGAAGAGACTACAAGGTAGCTAGCACAACTCTGTTAAGTGTGAGTACTTCCTGCAGGTGGGTAGAGGGGGAGTCCTCCATACCTGTGAGGATAATTGCGGCTACTGCCTGGCCATCGTTTCCTGCACCTGTAAGCTGGGGTGGTAATAGCCTCTGCATCATAGAGATTATCCCTGTTTGCAGCAAACATTCAATAAATACTATTGTCAATGGCAGCAAGAGTTTTAAAGGTAGCATGTTCCATTGAGAAGGACTAAGTTATTTATTAATTACTACTTAGAAGAATTGAGTAATGGTAAACATGTTAAACTACAAGCATACTCTTGAAGTGGTTATCTTTGTTAAGCACAAAATTAAGATCACAAGTAGAAACATTAATAAGCTACAAAAAAACCAAAATTTGTAATACTAAAAGAAATATTTAAGAGAGTTAAAAGGACCTTTGCAGAAAGTTTTTGTCTCATAAAACAGCTAGTGTTCTTTTCATGTGACAAAATGGTGTGGATGGAGTGATGTGTTATTACTAATTATTAAATGATCAAGGGAGGAAGAGTGCCTGCTGTCTTATTCTAGTCTTACAAAGTCAATCACCAATAAAAGCAGATGAAAAAAAAATGACAGCAGGAGTCAGGTGACCAAAAAGGAATGGATATCGACTAGGATGGCAGAAGTTAGAGTGGCTAGAGCTTAAGGTGGACACTTAATCTTTGTACTTTATCCAGTGTTGATTACACTTCAACTTGAAAATCGGTAAGGGATGGGCCACCACATAAACCACACATCATAGCAGGAGACATCCTCTGCTCCATACCAGGCTCAAGGATGGTCTGTTATACACAAGATCCTGTCTCAAAAAAATAGAAAAGATTGATTAGGGCACTTGCCTAGCCCAAACAAGGCCCTAGACTCTATCTCTGGTACTGTGGTTGATCAGTCAAGTAATACAAGTGCTCTGTCATCCAGTGACTGCAGATTATTCACAGGAAGTAAGTATAATTGGGGCCTGAGTTTATCAAGGAGAGTTTGAAGGTCACAGCATAAGTGTGCATAAGTTGTGCTAGGTGGGCTTTAGGTAAATTTGCATGTTTGGCTCTAGTCCACTCCTGGTGCTTTTTCCTGATTATGCATAATTAGATTTGAGGAGAGATAAGTGTACATTTGCTGTGCCAATGTTTAAAAGAACCTGTGGGGGCTGGAGAGATGGCTCAGCGGTTAAGAGCACTAACTGTTCTTCCAGAGGTCCTGAGTTCAATTCCTAGCAACCACATGGTGGCTCATAACCATCTGTAATGGGATCTGATGCCCTCTGCTGGTTTGCAAATATACATACAGATAGAGCACTCATATATACATAAATCTATCACAGATAGTGGCACACACCTTTAATCCCAGCACTTGGGAGGCAGAGGCAGGCAGATCAGAATTTGAGGCCAGCCTGGTCTATAGAGCAAGTTCTAAGACAGCCAGGACTACAGAGAAACCCTGTCTTAAAAAATATCACAAACATACAAACACACAAATAAATAAAATAAAATAAAGCAAACAAATGAAAAATATTTGAATTTACTTGTTTCAAAGACATCAGTAAACACATGGAATATACTTTAGCACTAAGCCCTCAGGGTATACAGTTCAAAACTACAACACAACATTTCACCTCCATTAGGATGTCTACTATCAAAAAAAAATAAAATAAAAAATAAAAGAACCTGTGTTGCCACAAAAGTCAGAGTAATGAGTACCATTATATAGATTGAGCAGATTATAGTTGTGTGTATTCACACATGTACATACCCATACACTCACAAGTGTAACAATTTTAAAATGAGGGCATGAATTTGAAAAAACAAGCAGGGGTATATGGGAGAATTTGGAGGAAGGATGGGGGAAAAGGGAAGTGATCTAGTTATAATCTCAAATTTTTTTTAAAAACCGAACAAGCCACTAAACAGCATTGTTCATGGCCTTTGCTTCAGTTTATAACACTAAGTTCCTGCCTGATTTCCCTCAGTAATGAACTGTGATCTGGAAGTTGTAAAATAAATACACCCTACCCTGGTATCCCTCCCCACCAAAAAGAAAGAAGGGAGGAAGAGAGAGAAATCATACATTGTGTGTCTAGCTGAGCTGTTGTATACCTGGCCTGTAGAAGGTTGAAGGAGTTTCTACCAAGGATCTCAGTACTGCAGGATCACTTGAACCCAGGAGTTTAAGATTGTCCTGGGCAGTGAGAACCCATTGGTAGATAATATACAATCATGAGAAGAATGAAATTGGTATGGTTAGGTTAATTTTAGTAGAAACTTTTTCCTATATGAAAGAAAACATAATTCTAGCAGTCCGGAGGCAGATGCAAGGGGAATCTTTGGTCTAAGAGAGAGTTTCAGGACCGCTAGGCTACACAAAGAAACCCCATCTTAATCAATTAGTAGAAGAAAGAAATGAGAAGTATTCCATGTAGATAAAATGTATACACCAAAAAATCCTAAAATGTATAAGAATATAAACACTAATTTTGACTTTTTTTTTTTTTTTTTTTAGGAAAAGGAAAAATGAATTTTCGGTAAGTTGAACCTTGCTAAGTTTTTGCTTTTGGTTTTTTTATGGAAAACATAGTCCTGGCAAGAAGTGTGGTGCATGCTTGTAATGTCAGCCTATAAAGAAGTGCGGTACATACTTGTAATGTCAGCCTAAAAAGGTTGGGGTAAGAAGAGTGAGAGTTCCAAGCAAGCCTGAACTAGGCACTGAGACCCTCTCTCCTTATAAATAGAGGAAAAAAACTTTTTTGAAAACATGGTTTTAACTGTAAAGTATCTAAGTCTTTTTTTCTTAAAAAGATAAATGCTTGGACTTTTTAGATAAATTCTTGGACTTTGAGAATTATTTTTTGTGTATGGGTTAGTGTATGCCATGGGTGTGCAGGTGACCATAGAGGGAGGAGGTGTTGGATCCCATGAAACTAAAATTACTAGTTGTGCTGGAACCATCCTTCCAGCCCCTAGACATGGACTGTGACAAGTGGTTTGTTGTGTGTGTGTGTGTGGGGGGGGGGTTATAAAGTCTTTAATGAAATTTTTTGTTATTTTTCTCTTTGGTCTGGCAGTAATATTACAATCCCAACATTTATTGAGAGTTATTGACCAGACATGGTGGTATGATGTACGCCTATAATCTGAGCACTTGAGAGGTAGAGAGGCAGCGGAATTACAATTTAAGGCTGGGGCTAGAGAAATGGCTCAGTGGTTAAGAGTACTTAGTGCTCTTGCAGGGAATATGAGTTTGGGTCCTGCTCTACATCAGGAGGCTCATAACCACCTGTAACTCCAGTTCCAAGAGACCTAACACCCTTTGGCTTCTGCCAGCACCAGGCATGCCTGTGGTGTGTCTAAACTCACGAAGGCACATTGTTCTAATTGGCTTTCGTTGCCTTGGTGAAGAGCTTGACCAAAAGCAACTCAGAAAGGAGAGGGCTGGCCCCATCATCCAGCCTGAACTCATCTTACAGTGAGGGCAAGAGGCAGGGACTGGACCAGAAGCCTTGGAGGAACACTGGCTTGCTTCCTTTCTTATACCTCCCAGGGCTACCTTCCCAGGCCTGGTACCTCCCACAGTGGACATTAATCAAGAAAATACCCAGGGTTTGCCTGCAGGCTAGTCTATAGAAGCATTTCCTTAATTGAAGTTCATCCTTCCCAGATGAATCCAACTTATGTCAAGTTGGCAAAACAATCCAACGACCATGCACACATACATAAATAAAAATAAGTTGTTTGTTTTTAAAGTTCAGAGTCAGCCTAGCCTACATGAAATCTTGTCTCTAAAAGAACATATTTTGTTTTAGACTATTTATATAAATTGCCTCATGTAATGGTGAACTTAACCCTAAAACTGTTTTTGAAACTAAAAAGTAAAGGCTGAGGCTTCTCTTATGGAGATCCTATCCTATTTACCACACTGCATTCTCTTCACAGTTCAGAAGTGAAGAGTGTTAGGACTTGCTGTACAGCTTTTTTTTTTTTTTTTGGTTTTTTCAAGACAGGGTTTTTCTGTGTAGCCCTGGCTGTCCTGGAACTCACTCTGTAGACCAGGCTGGCCTCGAACTCAGAAATCCACCTGCCTCTGCCTCCCAAGTGCTGGGAATAAAGGCGTGCGCCACCACCGCCTGGCAGACTTGCTGTACTTAAACAACAGTTGAGCTTTGGAGGATTTGCAGAGTTAATGTTGAAGGTAACATCTCAAGTTCTTTAGGAAGAGGTTCTCAGATGAGTAGAGCTTGTAATCCCTGGGTATTGTACGTGGTTTGTATGGGATTATCATTGTGTTTGCCTTGACTTGCCCCTGGCTAAGAGAGGTAAGATGTACCTATCTTATATTACAGTTGGCAGATGCACTACCTGAACAGTCCTCTGCCAAACTGCCTGCTGTGACCAATACAAAAACTGGCCATTCTCCTCAAGGGTGGCCAGGCTCCAGCCCGTGGAGCAATCCAAGTGCTCCACCTGCAATGCCATCTGGACTCCCACCGAGTAGTGCAGCACCATCTACTGTGCCTTTTGGACCAGTACCAACAGGAATGTATCCCTCCATGCCTCCAACCGGACCACCCCCAGGACCCCCAGGACCCTTTCCTCCTTCTGGACCATCATGTCCCCCACCTGGTGTTCCTTATCCAGCCCCTGCTGTGCCAGGCCCTGGCCCCACGGGGCCATATGCTACGCCGAATATGCCTATGCCCGAGCTGCCTAGGCCGTATGGTGCACCCACAGATCCAGCTGCAGCTGGTACTTTAGGTCCATGGGGATCCATCTCTTCTGGACCTTGGGCACCAGGAATTGCAGGGCAGCATCCTAATATGCCGTATCGATCTCCAGGGCCATATCCCACTGTTCCTCCTCCAGTGTCAGGAGCACCGCCTGTGCCATGGGGCACTGTGCCACCAGGAGCCTGGGGACCACCAGCACCATATCCTGGCCCTGCAGGATCATACCCCACGCCAGGACCCCATCCTACTCTGAATAATCCTTACCAAGTGCCTTCAGGACCTGCTGGTGCTCCACCAATGCCTGGTGGCCCCCACGTAAGTGTTCAACTTGTTATTGCCTGTATAGTCAGAGTCACATTGGCACAACTGAAGGTCATTGCAAAGTTAGAGACCTTCTAATACAACACTTAACATGGTTGTGGATCTATAAGGAACTTCAGGTTGAGGTGCAGCATTTCAAAGGGCAGAAGAATACGTCTACTAAAAATAGGAAGAGAAGAGCCTAAAGACGTTGCACTGTGATAAACAGTGTGCTCCTCAGCACCCTTAGGTGACTAAAAGGTGCGAGTCATGGGCTGTTTTACAAATCCTGGTGTCCTTTTACTGCCATCATGTAAAGTGCAGCTTAAGGAAAAGCTTGTCTGAGTTGTTGGAGAGGACATGGGCACACATTGCCCATCTCACTATTAGAACTCAAACCAGGTAGCTAGGCAGATCTCCAGATTGATTAATTAAGGACCTATCTCAGCAGTGAAGACAAACATTCTTACTGAAGTGTCCTCCGAAATTTTATTAGTATAATTTCTTGATATCTACATGTTCTTCCCTCAAAAAAATTTTTGCAAAGTATGCCACAGTAAATGACCTGACTTGCTGTTTGCATTTATTATATAGTAAGCCTATTTTAAGTCACCACAAAGAGTCAATAACTACACATCTTGGTTATATATGGGAGGTATAGAGGTCCTTGTGCTCACAGATAGGTGCTAGGGGAACCAGGAATGTTAAACACACGGGGTTGACTCCTAAGGAGGAGATGCATGACCTGTTTTCCTCCCAGAAGACTGGGAGTAGATGTGGTTAATAACCTGGTGACCCTTGCACTGTCTGTGTGGCCAAGACCACACTGGACCCTCCCCCAGGCACTTACAGTGAATTTGTCAATCTGTAGAATTAGTTTTTAATGGAAGATGTCATGTGTGCTTAGCAGAGTTTCGATGTAGTTATGTCCTTAGCTTTATTGTGCACATGGGATTGAGTTATTTATTTCTAGGAAAATTTTCAGCAAATTGTGCTGTACTTCAATATGCCTAAAATAAACTATTCAGGGTCAGACTCCCTAAGTTTGAACTAAGACCTCCTGCTTCCTGCCCTCCTACCTCCGTATATTATTAATAATGGTGCTGCTGCTAAACTGGCAGCTCTTAGAATTAATAGCTTACTTCCTTATCAGTTACTGATCCTTTCTTCCTCATCACCTACTAGAGTTATAGATCAACAAAATAATGGTATAGAAATCTATGCATGACATTTTCCATAATGATCTATATTTTCTTATTTATAAGAAATTAGACTTCATGAAGGGAAAGACATATCTTAAAAAACTTACTGGTAAAAGACTACAGAAATCATAGTACTGCTAAATAAAACGCACATTCTATAATTGGCATGTTGCTCATTATCTTAAAGAACCTCTTTTAAGATTTTGAACAGTTTGAACTCACCATAATCAATCAGCTTGTATTAGATGTTTTACAGCCATTGAATATTTTAACTGATTCTGCATGTTGTGCTCAAAATGATTCTCTTAGAAACTGAAGACGTAAACCCAAGCCTGCTACTGTTAAAATTATTTATCTCCCTTCAGATGTCATAGGACAACAAACTCAACACTTTTTAAAAAATGTATTCATGCTCATTCTAATTTGTCAGACCTATTAACATCCGCTAATGCTCTGCCAATGTACTGGCCACCTCCTCATCCCTAATACTTTATTTGCAGGACATTCAAAGCTCGAATGAAATTCTTCATCAAAATAAAAATCTTTATAGGGACAATTTTGTACCTCATGAGCAAGCTTGACAGAGCATTGGAAGCTGCCTTGTTCTTCTGTCACACACTGCCATCCACTAATGGAATCTAATCTTTTCATATCTCAGAATATGTGCATACTTTTAAAATATGTTGATACTCTTTCTAACATAATGTTGCTTCTGCTCACAGGTGCAAAACAACCTTGGATGCCATTATTCATTTATTATATACATTTTCCCTCTCTAGGATTCCCATTACAGTTACAAACTGATAATAGTCGTGCTTATATTAGCAAATCTGTTATATAATTTTACAATTTATGGAATATTAATCATGTACAGGAATCCCTTACAATCCCCATGGTCAAGACCATCAAATATTTAAATGGCAAATAGGGTCTAAACAGCCATCTAAATGGCTATGCTAACTTTAAACTTTTCATTTAGAAGGATAATGCTTCTACTGCATTTCCAAAGCATTTTGCCCTAAAGGACATACAGCCTAAAGTGCGTGTTAAATGAAAGATCTAGAAAGTAATCAGTAGAAAGGGCTGATGTTCACCTAACATCAGGGCAAGGCTATGCTTGTGTCTTTCTAGAAAGTGAATGAAGTCCCAGGTGGCTCCCTTTCTGATGAATCTGACCAGGAGAGCTCCCCAGAGTCCACTGGACAGATGAAGCTTCTGAAGGTAGATGACAAACCCATCAGGAAAAGACGTCCCAAGAGGAAGAGTAAGCCAGTAACTTGGGGAGACATCAAGAATTTAACTTATCAAGCAGAGACCTTGGGGAAACAACAAGGATATAATACTAATGACCCAAAAATGATGCTGTTGTGTTTAATAACTATATTACATGTTAATTCTCAGCATGACCATTCAGATCCCAATTGAGTTGTTGGGAGAGATAAAGGTATACCTGTAATAGTGTAATGTTGTTCTGCCATGCTAAGGTTTTGTTTTGTTTTGTTTTGTTTAATCCTTTGGACCAGTTGTCTGGACAAAGGATGGTATGCAAGTATTTAATTGCACATTTTGGTGGGACTTATCTAATTGATCAGTCCACTCACCATAACAGATTTTACATAACTAAGTACTCTTTTAAAGCTCTGATAATGGGAATTAGAGTTATGTGACGATTAAAAGAGGAATTTTTGATGTATTTCTTACTAAAGTTGCTATTATTGTACCTACAGTGGCACAAGCTGTTGCCAGTGGTTTAGAAAATAACCTCTGGCTTCATGTGCCATGTGGCCGTCAACAAGACCAGTCTGTGTATCAGAAGAGACACTGGTCTAAACCTAATTTCTATTTTTTCTTAAGACTTATTATGTATACAGTGTTTTGCTTGCATGTATGCGTAAAGACCAGAAAAGAACACCAGATCTCATGCCAGATGATTGTGAGTCACCACTATGTGGTTCCTGGGAATTGAACTTGGGACCTCTGGAAGAGCAGCCACTGCTCTTAACCTCTGAGCCATCTTTCCAGCTGCTATTGTTAGATTCTGTCAACATTGTTCTGCTATGTGGTGCTTTAATGAGCCAGGCTTTTCTCATACTGTCTATGGTCAAATTAATGATTTGCATAAAGAGAAAATCTTACAGGTACCTTTGAGTGGCCATCACAGTTAAGATGGCTTTCCTCTTTCTTTGGTCCTCTGTAAGCTATTCTTATAATTCTTCCATGCTCGCCTGTATTAGAGTAGCCATGTGGGCAGTGCATTCAACCTTGGCCACAATTTTCTTCTTAAAAAGTAAAAAAGCAGGCAGTTGTGGGAGCGCTAGGGGAACCAGGAATGTTAAACACACAGGGTTGTCTCCTAAGGAGGAGATGCATGACCTGTTTTCCTCCCAGAAGACTGGGAGCAGGTGTGATTAATAACCTGGTGACCTTTGCACTCTCTGTGTGGCCAAGGCCACACTGGACCCTCCCCTAGACACTTATGGTGAACTTGTCAATCTGTAGAATTCACCTTTA
This sequence comes from Montemys delectorum, assembly GCA_019843815.1. Taxonomy (NCBI): domain Eukaryota; kingdom Metazoa; phylum Chordata; class Mammalia; order Rodentia; family Muridae; genus Montemys; species Montemys delectorum. The sequence goes on from JADRCD010183293.1 coordinate 40,814, forward strand.
TGGAAAATATCATGTGTATTTTTACAAAGTGTTTTTATGTAGTCCTGTCTTTTTGGTTTTTCGAGATAGGGTTTCTCTGTATAACCCTGGCTGTTCTGGAACTCACTCTGTAGACCAGGCTATGTAGTCCTGTCTTAAGCGTCATTATGCACATGGAACTGAGTTATTTATTTCCAGGAAATTTTTCACCAAGTTGTGCTGTGCTTAAATATGCCTAAACTGTTTAGGGTTAGACTCTGATACCAGCTACCAAGTCATGTTCAACTGAGCTGCCTTGCCTCTTGCAGATCACCACTTGTCACCTCTGCTCGGGGCAAAAAAGCCATGTGTACTGGATGAGCCACTCACAGAAAAAAACATGTTTTTCTATAGAGGCTTGTGATTAACAACAGCTGAAGTAAACTTATCCTATAGACTATACCTGGGAGGGGCATGAAAGCATATTCCAAGAGCAGTTCTATGTTTTTGAAGAAACTGAGTTCATAGATATTGGTTTCTTAGAGCACTCGGAAGTCTCACATGATTCCATTCTTGTACCATGGTCTTATATTAATATCGTCCAGAGTAGTTTTGTCTTGAGATGTTGTTGATAAATCTAATTATCATTTGATGCATGTGTATCCTGTAAGTAAACAAATGATCAATATGATAACCTTAGAACAATGAAAGCATTGTGTATGATACTCCTCCACTAAGATCAGGGATCCAAACTGTCAACGTCTAGTGCGTTGGGATCCCTGGATAGGGTCACAGTAATGAGGACACAGGGGATGCAGAGTAACCATGAACCACTGCATACTTTATTGAATGTTCCAGCATCTCTTATAGGCAAGTAGAATAAAGATTTCTCGCAGCTTCTTATTCTCAACACCTTCTGATTCTCAAGCAGTTGGTTATCTAGGTTCAGGGTGACCCAGACCTTGCAGACTGAGAAATCTGTCAGCAGTCCAATTCTTAAGTGTTGCTTAGTTTAGTTAAAATGAAAGATTTTTCTCATGAGAAGATGATCATGAAGGTCATGATCCTCAGGCATGCAGAATATCAAGATTCGTAATTGAGAAAGTGTGCTTTCTCAGTGTTCCAGCATGCTAGGATTCACAGATCTCCTTAAGTCACCTTGCAGCTAGCAGGCTGGGAGCAGTCACCTTGTGCTATTTCTTGACAATTTTTATTTTTTAATTTAGCTTCTGAAAGTTTTGCCAAAAGGTATGTGTTTGTGAAGTGTATTTACGAAAGCAACACTTGTAAATAGCCAGTCCAGCAGTCCTAATTAAAACAATGCTAATAAGTAAAGCAACACTGTGTCCTCCAGCCTCGTGAATCACACTCTGTATTAAAAGTTTTAGGATCTGGGCCAGACAGTCTGTCAGTTAATGTTTGAGCAGTGTCAGATTCATCATCAAATGAAAGTCATTTTTGAATGTGTCCAGCACTTGGTATTGTAATTGTTCAATATCCTTTCTAATAGTAGAATTTCCTTTCAAATATTGTTAGATCTTTTTCTAATCTTGACAGCTGGCATTATATTGAAAATTAGTAGCCCAAAATGTAGTAGAATTCCATTCACAGTTTAACTGTGCTGTTGTTGCACACTCAGATGTTTTTGACCTAACCAGGATACAGATTGTTTTAATGCATCTTCCGTCTGCAGCCTCCCATCGATGTCCCTCACGTTGATGTCCCCCTGATGAACTCACAGTTCATGAGAGCCCTTATGCCATTGTTCTGCAAAATGTTTAGTTTGGAAAGAAGTGTGCAAAGCCACACCAGCTACTGAGACTGTGGAGTCAACAATAAGACTTAGAATTACAGCAACAACAATTCCTAACAAATGCTTTGTTCTTTCTTCAACCTTTTCATGAGCTATTATTAATCCAAATGGTTTAAATACTTCTGATTAAATTTGCAAAACATTTCTAATTCTGCCATGCTAAGTCCTGCAAAAAGAATATCATCCATAAAATGAAAAATACTTAAATGAGGATAATGCAAAGCATTATCTACATAAATCTGACTTATAGTAGGGGAATTAGTCCACTCCTTATAGGAATATTATCCATTGATATCTTTAGTGTGGCCCCCTATTATTTACATAAGGTATTGAAAAAGCAAAACTTTTTCTCATTTCAATGAATAGGAATGGTGCCAACCAGTTACAATTACAGACCAAGAAGAAGGTAACATAGATGGCTGAGGGATCCTGGCTTGTAAAGTTCCCATGAGATACATAGTTAGCTCCCCTTAAGTCTGCTAACAACCTCCATTTCCCAGACTTCTTAATCACAAAAGTAGGATAAGTCCATGGAGATGCAGATGGTTCTCTTTGCCCTTTTTGAAGTTGCTCCTCAACCAAAGATTGCACAGCATCCAATGTCTGCTTTGTTAAAGGCCATTGTTCGGTCCAGAGCGGATTCATTTTTTCCATAGAATTTCTATAGAGTATTAAATGTTAAATGAGCACCCCATTGCTCCGAGACATCTCTTGCAAAAATACTAACAAGTACTTGTAATAAGGTTTTAAAACAGCAGTTAGCCCATCTTCAGTAATTAAAGGCATGAACTAAGCACTTTGTTTAATAGAGGTTACAGGTTGAGAACCAATACCTTTTATTACACAAGGTAATTGTTTTAAAGGCCAATCTTTTTCTGTAATTTTAGTAATATCAGACCCTGTATCTGTCAGACCAATAAAGGCTTTATTATTAATAGAAATTTTTATTTGTGGCTGTTGTTTCCCTTTATTCATAATCCAAAAGGCATTTGCCTGATTAGTACTTCCAAAACCCCCTGACGAACTGCATCAGAATATCCAATGGGTACATAAGGTAATAACAATAATTGTGCTATCCTATCTCCTTTCTTAATTTGATAATTAACATAGAGATCATAATTTGAAGTCTTACTAGCATTACTGTGTAGTAGGTGTTCTCCAGGTTTTCTGAAGAGGTGATTGATTGTTAGTTGAGGGTAATATATACAGCAAGGATCAACTCCATATAATTGTTGACATCAGGTCCTCCCCTGATTTACTAATTGAGCAAGAAGGGTAAGGTAAGCAGTTAGTTAGCATTTATAGCCTTTGTGGTGTAAATGAATCCATCCTAAAGGTTTATCTTCTTGTGCTATATAATACTCAGAGCAAACATTCAGTGAGGAAAACAGTTTAAAGACAGTGAAGGTTCCACACTACACAAAGGTTTCTTTTAGTCTGGAATCAAATTTCTGCAGTTCTTCCCTTGCCTCTCAATCTGTGAGCACTGTCCATTGCCATCTCTATCTCTCCTTGTAGAATTTTAAATAAATTGTTTAGTGCATAATTAGGTATTTCTAAAGTAGGGCATAGCTGCTTACTATCTCCTAATGGTCTCTGAAAGTTGTTTTTTAAAGTGTCTTGTCTAATGAATGTTTCCTGTGGTTTAACAGTTCTATTAATTAGTTGTCCCAAATACTGCACAGTATCTGATCTGTGTGCCTTTTCAGGTGCAATAAGCGCATTTGTATGTAGCATGTCGTGAGTCATGTCATATGGGTTGTAGCTCTTCCTCTTTGGAAGTGGCTAACAGCATGCATTCATATAATATAAGCCTAAGGGAAAGCCTGCCTCACAGGAACTAAAACCTTTGCTGTGTGGTGTGGACACATAGCAGAGGATTTTGTCAAGTACAATCCATTGATAAAAATGAGGGAGAAAAAGAATTCTGTGTGCCCATTTCCCAACTGTTCTCTGAGTGACTGCTTGAAGATTCTGTAGCTTTGCTTTGAAGAACATAGGTTTTTCCAAAGCAGCTAATTCTGCTCTCTGTTTGTAGGTTCCCAAGTTTCTACAAAATTTTAGAAAGTCGATAGCATTTTCTATGTGGGGTGTAATTAATTACTCCTTGATGATCTTAATTGACATTATCAAAAGCCAGCTGTTTACTAAGAACTTGCTCCTCTCTGATTCATTTCTCAGGAGCATCTTTGAGTCTTCCCGTTTTCAGTCTTCCTGTGAAATCAGCATAGGGCTTAGAGGGACCTTGTATGCGTGTTACAAGACTAGACCAAGGGGTCAGATCCTGATTGAGTTTTTATCCAAGCAACTATAGCTCCGTCCTGAATGTGGAAGGGCTGCTGGAGGTATATCATGCAACTGATGCTTATTCTGGAAACCAGGAATGCTTGCAGGCAATCTAATCGTTAGGATTCAGTACTTGTGCTCTTCCTTTTAAAAAAAAAAAATAATAATAATAATGTACATGCTCTGCATCAGACGAGGCCTCCGCTGGTTTCTGCCCCATTATTCTCAGTCACCTATGAGCGTCCCTGATTCCTGTTCTGAGTGCAATGGCTCCTGGGAGAGTGGAATTGATAAGTGAGGTGGCTTAAAGTCTCACACAATCGCCAACTTTAATCAAAGCATCAGACAGTTTATACTCTGGCATTTAAGAGGATTTATGTAAATGTACACTTACAAGCCACGTGTGGTAGAGCAAGCTGGAGGCAAGAAAACATTTTCCATAGAGACATAGAAAGAAATAACAGTGGCCAGTTGTAATGAATAATCTGAAGTAAACTCCTATCTGCTACATATGGGAAGGGCACAAAAGCAGAATCTAAGAGCAAGTCCATGTGTTTTGAAGAAACGGGTTGCAAGAAACAGGTCCTGTCTTGGTTCCTTAGAATTTTCTACGAGCACTCAGAAATCTCATGTGATTCCATTTTTGAGCCATGTTCTGACAGTTACTCTGCTGGTTCTGGTATTCACAGAGACCGCAATTATAGAAGTTGATTTTTTTTTCCCTTTTTTTTCTGTTGCAGTCGTACCATTAAGTTGACATTGGATGAAGACATGCCGCATTGCTTTTTGAAGTACATGTATATGCACGAGAAAGCATATATAATGGCTGGTTTCGCTGTTGGTTGAGGGCATTTGTGAAAGAACTTTGCACCTCAGTTCCTGCTTCATGTGTTTGGATATGTAGAACATCACGTGGGTACAATCAGATAAAACGTAGATGCGAATCATTTAAGTGTGCTTAATGTGATTATGTGTATTGAGTAATATTTGATAATATTTGTTTAAAGCATAGTTATGCCCTAAAAATCTAAAATAACATGGATTATTGTTAGAGTCTACAACTTAATTGACAACATCAAGTACTTTTTATAATCACACCACCACCACCACCACATCCCATAGAACTAAGAATCACTTAATTGAAACATGACTCCTCAGCATTTTGAGCTACCTACACAAACCTGGCCCTCTTACTATATTTATCTACATAACTCTGTGTGTGTGTGTGTGTGTGTGTGTGTGTGTGTGTGTGTGTGTTTACTAAGTTTAATTCAACCATTTTATCCAGTTCTCCCCAAATAACATAAAGTTCCTATCAGAATTGCATCATGATCTAAGGACAGATTGTGCTCTGACGGAGCGCTGGAAGAATGTTGACACCAAATGCACCTAAGAGTTAAGGCTTGCTGTGGTAGTTGGACTGCCCATGCTGAGTCCAGTCTTGGGGAGAAATAAGGAAAATAAGCGAGGTGAGTAAGGCAGCGCTGCTGACCTGTCACTGCTTTGGTCCTCGGCCCACCAAGCCATCTGAGTAGCAGGACCAGCACGCTGATGTCACATGCCTTTTTAGCAATGTAATTTGGAATTAACAAATCATTGTTTCCTTAAGAAAGCAATTACAAAAGGTGGTTCATGTCTATCATTGCATTATTTTGTTATAAGTTAAACAAGTTACTGGCTGGGCTAAATAAAGCATAAATCATTTATGACTTTTTTTTTTTTTTTAAGTGGGAAAAATGCTCTGAATTTCAAAGGATATTCTCACAATGACTGAACCACAACCCATTTGAGTTATTGCAGAATTATACACACTTGTATAGTGTTTCTTGGCTTAAGCATACAGGAGAACTAAAGGAGAAAGCTCTTTGGTTGACAAAGCCATGAATGGGTCAGAGCCCTTCCTAAATCAGACCAAGCAGAGCTTGGCAGGCGGCTCCTGCAGCACTTACGAATTTAGATCAATGTGAGGGATTGCAGGGTTGTTAATGTGGACATTTCTCCTGTGTCTTCTGTACAGCTTTCTCAGAGGCAACAAGGCCATGGAGCAGCTAGTCCCATGTGCATGACAAACCCTCTCCACCAGACTTACTGGGTTAAAGGAGATCCTGAATTTATTTCTTGCTGTGTTTGGGACCTTTTAATGAAGAGGCAGTCATAACCCCAACGGGGGCTGGCTCTTGGCTGTGCACTGTAGGGGTGGGCTCTAGCAGTGTGGTGTAGTCTGCTGCTCTGCACTCCTCTCACCCTGCCACTCTAGGGGTGAAGGGTGCCCAGCTTTCGGTCAGATCTAGAGTCTTCTCCCTCACAGCAGAGTGTGATCCTTGAGCTTGTTTGGATATGCAGGGTTGTAGTGACAGTGACTGGTGACCCAAAACTATCGCTGACCTTCCTACCACGGGGGTTAAAACAGATTTATCAAACGTACCTTCTTAATTAAGCCTTGAAACTTGGTTTGAGTGCATTTGATGCCAACATTTTTTCCTAGAGCTCTGTCAGAGTAAGAAACCTATCCCAGGAGCTCAATGGTTTTGAGAAACATTTCGTTATTTTGGCAGAACTAGGTATAATGGTTAAATTAAACTTACTAATACAAGTATGTCACTAAAATATAAAAAGAGGCCCCAGCTGTGTAGGTGGAGGATTTGCCCTCTAGGGTATGTGTGAGGTTCTTCCACTGGTTTCTGTATTGGATGCCATCCTGTTAGGCTCTGCTGAAGTAACAACTTGTTTTGGACTCCCACAAAGATTGCAGGTTCTCCTCTGAGAGCTTCTTGGAGATGGAGCCCGACCTGCCAGCCTGAGCATCGGAGCCCTGGAACATATTGTCACTGCCCTGCCTACCTATATAACTTTAAGCCAATAATTATCAGTTGCCAAGTTCATCAGCCAGTATTGGGTTTTGTTGTTCTTTGTAGCGTCATTGGTGTTCTTGTTAGTAGAACTTAACAACCCACCCTGTGTGGTGTACTCTGGACGGTACTTCAGTTAAACCCTTGTTTTTTTAGGACGTTACATCTGAATAATTGGGAGTTACTGGGTTTATTATTATTTAATGTAAGAGTGGAAATCAAAGGGATAGCAGGTTTTCTTGTTTTATTTGTTTTCAGAGCATGTCTCTTGTTGCCTTAAGGGTAGATGTTCCTGGGTTCAGGGAAGAATCCAGAAAAGCTAAAATAAAATGAATAGACGATAGCCAAATGAGGAAAATAATCTGGAAAGAATTTTCTGTTTTTGTTTTAACCTAAGAATAATCCTGCTTTCAGAACAAACAATGTAGGCTGTGTCCAGTCTATTGAAAAGAGATTGTCAGTAAGTATTTGGTCTTAAAGGAATCCAAATTATAGAATTTATGTTGACATGGCCTCAAAATAATTCTTAAATAAGTACAATAAGATAGTTGAGATGTATACAAGGATAGTTTTTGTGAAGTTGAAGTCTTTGGTTTTGCAATGTTCAGTTCTTTACAAAGCCTCCCTCCCGCCGTTGTTGGTCTTGCTGTCAGTAGTGGTTAGCAGTCTGTTTCTCATGACACACCTCACCTAGACAGCTTTTGGAAGCTGTGGATTGGAGATAACCCCACTCTGTTTCTGTGAGATACTGCCTCATTTTCAGTGGTTGCCTACACTTATCAATTGGTGCCATGTATTCCTCCTCAAATGCCAAGATTTACAAACTCTGGAAGTTTCACAAGCCTTTAAATCCTTCCAGCGTTCCGAGAAGCATGCGCCTGAGTACACCAGCTGCTGGAGAGCAGCGGATGCTTTCAGGGAAAGCCGATCTTACTTTGAGAATTGTGCCAACTGGAACAACCATGGATGATGGCAACTGAGACTGAGATTTCATGCTTGCTTCTGGCTGCGGAGCCCATCTGAGGACTGAGCCTGTCCTGTGTGCACATCCGGGATGGAGCTCTGGTCCTGTGCTCAAGGAGCTCCTGTTGAGGCACACCATTACCAGCCGCCTAGATGAAAAGTGATTAGTGATAGCTCTCAGTGAGGAGAGCAGACCTGTCTTGGGCATTTTTTAAAATGTGGCATTTTGTTTTGTTTTTTTGAGGTGGGGTCTCGCCATGTAACTCTGGCTTGCCTGAAGCTCTTTATATAGTTGAAGAACTCAAAAAAGCTTCCTTTTTCTGTCTCCCAACTGCTGAGATTAAAGGCATATGGTTGGCTTAATAAACTGGTTGTGTGTAAATGAATATCTTTCACGAGTCAAGTATGGTGTCACATGTCTTTGATCGTAGCACTTGGGAGGCAAAGGGAGTCAGATCTCTTTAAGTTCAAGGCCAGCCTGGTCTACAGAGAATTACAGGGCAACCAGGGTTATATAGGGAAATGAAGTCTCAAAAAAACAAACATCATTCCAAGATTGTAGTGTTCATCAGTTCAACTATTCAAGTGTACAGTGTAGCAGGATTGTTCCCCACTCTGCTGGATAGAGGCCTAGCTGCCACTGGTTGACAGACACTGACGTCATGAAGTAGACACTACTTTTTATATGTGCTCTATAAGAGGTTTTGTAATACTTTTTTTGAGATTATGATTTTTTCATTTATTGAATAATGTCAAATTTGATGTATTTTACAGTCTATGCATTTTAAGTTAAGCTGCCTGAAGTGTGGTTTGAGACATGTATGTTTATACTGTAAGCAATGGATGATACTAGGTTTTGTCACCTGCTGCTGTATTTGGAAACAAAGACAAATGTTGCCTGAAGAAGTAATTATAATTAGAAGTAGGCTATTGATGTGATCATTGATATTTTTAAGGTAAACTTGTTTGCTTTTGTGTGTAATACCTGAAAGCTTTTTTAAGAAAATGTATTTTCGTGATTTCGTGGTTTCTTCGTGTATTTTATTACCTGGGCCCAGTTCTAGGCTTCCCTAAACAAGTTCAGAGCCCTCTTAGCTTCCTGTTTGTAGCAATAAAGAAAACAAGGGTCTGCAATACCTGTTTGTATGTGACCTGCATTCTCTAAGGAGCTCTACCAGGGGAAAGTTCTTCAGCATAAGATGCCAGTCCCTGTTGTGGTTAGCACTGTCCCCAAGGTGAGGCCACCTGGGGTCTCTCTACCTAAGGTCAGAGAACCATCCCTCTCTCACACACACATACCCGTGGCCATCCCCCCACTTTCTTTCATAAACAGTGACTCCTTTTGCTTTGACTGTCACATACAGTAGAGTAAGTCACATTAAGCCCAATGTACTTGGTCCTGTCCTTGGGAGTTAGCCAGCCTCACAACACATGTGAATGGGAAAATTTTGACCTTCTAAAATAAACTTGGGGTGTTTATGATATTCTGTGTGCCTGAAAGTACCCACCTAAAATAGAGCTAGAAAGGGAAATCCCCATCCTGGGGATGGGCCCAATTGGTTGATTGGCTTTCTCAGTGTGAAATGGCATCTAATACATGCTAAGTTTCTTGACCCAGCAGGTCTTTTTTTTTTTTTTTTTTTTTACCACCACAGACTGAAACCTAAAGACCACATTTATTCAGATAGGACACGCACACACACACATCTAATGCCCTGAGAGCTATGTGAGCAATCCTGTAAAGTTTATTTATGTGGTACTTACATGTTTTCTTTCTTTTTAAGATTTATTTATTTTTTAACATCTTGTTTTTAAAGATTTATTTGTTTATTTTATGTATATGAGTACACTGTAGCTGTATTCAGACACACCAGAAGAGGGCATCAGATCCCATTAGAGATGGTTGTGAGCCACCATGTGGTTGCTGGGAATTGAACTCAGGCCCTCTGGAAGAACAACCAGTGCTCTTAACCATTGAGCCATCTCTCCACCCCCAAGATTTATTTTATGTACATGAGTATACTATAGCTGTCTTCAGACACACCAGATCCCTGTTACATATGGTTGTGAGCCACCATGTGATTGCTGGAAATTAAACTCAATCTCTGGAAGAGCTGTCGGTGCTCTTAACCACTGAGCCATCTCTCCAGCCCATTGTCTTTATAGATTTATTTTTATGTGTAATTTTGCATGTGTCTGAATATATGCCTTTGAAAGCCAGACGAGAACATCAGAACCCTAGACCTGACGTCATAGATGTTGATCTTCCTGATGTGGATGCTGGGGACCAAACTTAGATTCTCTGGAAGAGCAGCGAATGCTCTTAGTCATTAAGCTATCTCCCACTCATATTTATATATGTTTTCTTAATTGAACAGAGTTCAGTTAAGTTCTCCCATTTCTCCTGATACCATTGTGTGGTGCTCTGAAGAGTTCAGAGATGTGGTGGAAAGAGGGGTTTCTTGACTCTGCCACTAGAACACACCTGCTTCACCTGCTTCAAGTACTTACCCCTAAGTCATTTAGAATGGGGCAAAGATTTCCCATTTAAGTTATGGAAACTGGTATTGTGCATGACTACACTGACTCCTCGTTGAAGTTTGCCTGGATCCTAATTGCAGGTTCTAGGAATAGTGTGATCAAGTCTTAGAATGTCCATCCAGGCTGCTGGCCCTGCTGAAGTCTTTGCTTTTCATAAGTCAAGAGGAAGTTAAGGGGTTGGGAAGATAGCTCAGTGGGTAAAGAAAGCACTTACTGGACAAGCATGAGAATCTGAATTTCAATCCCCAGGACCTCAGTAAAGGCCAGTGTGGTAGTGCATGGTCTGTAACCTCATCAAACCAACTGCGATCCAAAAGGATTCTTGGAAAGCAAGCTAACGGTGCACAGCCTCAAGGAAGGGTGGAAAGATAAGGACACTTAAGATTGTCCTTGAGCATCTCCGTGAACGTTTCACACATGAATGCATGTGCACAAAAATAAGACAGTGGTGGTGGGGTACACCTTTAATCCCAGCACTTGGGAGGCAGAGGCAGGCAGGTTTCTGTGTTTGAGGCTAGCCTGGGTTACAGAGTGAGTTCCAGGACAGCCAGGGCCACACAGAGAAACTCTGTTTTGAAAAAAACAAAAAAAGAAAAAAAGAAACTACTATGTTTGTACTGCCTATTAAGCCACCTTTTATGAAACAGTTACTTGTTCTATAGTTAGGAATAATAAGGAACAGCTAACCTTCCTTAAAGACGGCTTAAGGTAGTTTTAAAAGGTAGCTTTTGGGGGACTGAAGATGACTCAGCAGTCATGAATTCTGGCTTCCCATCTAGAGGACCTGGTTTGTTTCCCAGCACCTGGGCACCAGCTCACCATCTGTAACTCAAGTCTCAGAGAGTCTGATGCTGGTCTTCTGACATCTGGGCACCAAGCACAAACATACAGATAAAACATCTGTAGCAGCTCTTTAGAGCTAAGAAACTAAGTTTAAAAGAATTTATATAAGCCAGATGGTGGTGGCCCACACCTTTAGTCCCAGCACTTGGGAAGCAGGCAGATCCCTTGAGTTCGAGGCCAGCCTGGTCTACAGATCGAGTTCCAGGTACTATACAGAAACTGTCTCAAAAACCAAGTTATGTAAAACCCCAAGGCCATCTCTCCTGTTACTGAGACTGCCTGTCCACTGGGTTATTCCATGCTTAGCCGCCTATTACATATTCATGTGCTTCCTTCATATCCAGTCTGGCTAGACCTTTGTCGTGAGCCATTTTGGTTTTTCGAGACAGGGTTTCTCTGTGTATCCCTGGCTGTCCTGGAACTCACTCTGTAGACCAGGCTGGCCTCGAACTCAGAAATCCACCTGCCTCTGCCTCCCAAGTGCTGGGATTAAAGGTGTGCGCCACCACTGCCCAGTAGTTTTGTCCTCTTAGTGTACCCTGACTAGGTGTGAGAGCTCTGGGGATGCTTTTCAAGGAAAAGACTCCTTCGAGAGGCCTTGTATCACCTGACTTCTTGTGCTGCATTTCCTGTGAGCTAGCGGTGGCTCTGCTGTTCATACCCTCTCTGGTCATTCCAATGCCTATTAAACTGAGGATGTCGTTTCTTGGCTGTTGGAGGCATCTTTTTGAACTCTAGGGCCTGTGGTCCTCAGGAAGAATCAAATGCCTCTGAATTGTCACATTGGTGTAGTCCTCAGGCTGTTCAACTCATTCCCATCACTGCCATGACCATCTCACAATTAGATGGCAATGCGCTTGTACACTGGGACATAGGTTTTGTAGGATGGGGCTTACTGTCACAGTTGTCCCTCACACCTACCATTCACACTCTGCTCTCGACATCTGTAGCTAATCTACTCTTGGAACATTCCAGAGGTGGGTAATTCTTCACATAGACTCCCATATTGCAAGTGATGTCTGTCTCACCATGCAGACTGCATGTGACTAACATAAGCAACTCAGTGTCAGTTTGCATGCAAGTGGCACCTCAAAATCCCCCAAGCTTGGCTACCTGTTAGCTGCCAGTGTCTTTCATAGTTATAACTCAGAAATCGTACCTTATTCATCAGGAAAAATCTCACTCTTACACGACTTGTATAAAGAAAGGCTTAGCATCACTGGGGAGGGGGGAGGTTTGCAGCTGGGGAGAAATACATGGAGACTTGATAGGCTTCTGTGTGATACACCATTGAGTGGATCAGTGCGGTACAAAATCATACATTCAATATGATGCTCATTTGTGTGCACACTGGCACATTTTTTAAAATCACATGGAGGGGATAGAGAGATGACTCAGCAGTTGAGAGCACTTGGATGCTCTTCCAGAGAATCCAAATTGGGTTCCCAGGGAAAGTCAGGCAACTAACTCAACAACCACCTACAACCAGGTTGGGTAGATCTGATTGATGTCTTCTGGTGTTTGTAGGCACTGGGATCAGAGGGGATGTCTTAGTCAGGGTTTCTATTCTTGCACAAACATCATGACCATGAAGCAAGTTGGGGAGGAAAGGGTTTA
>JADRCD010183294.1:0-12761 GCA_019843815.1 Montemys delectorum
CCCCCCCCCCCGCCCCACAAGTGCCACCCAATTCCAGCCATCTTCTCATATACTCTCTCCCTTTACCCTATCTCCCTCTCCCACTTGATCCCCTGCTCCCATCTCTACCCTCTCCCAGTCTGCCCATAAAAATCTATTCTAGTTCCCAGGGAGATCCCAGTGTTTTCACTAGACCTCTTATCTTTACCCAATTTCTCTGCATCTATGGATTGTAGCTTGATTATTTATTTAAAGGCTAATATCTTCTTATACATGAATATATACCATACTTATCTTTATGGATCTGTGTTATCTCATTCGGGGTGATTTTTTTTCTGTGTGACCATAATACTTGACAACTTATGTTGGCTCATAGTTTTCAGAGGGTTTCAGTCCATCATATGGGGAAGGACATGTTAGATATAGTTCATGGAGGTAGGAGCACCTGAAGAATGAAGAAGACTTTTCATATCACAGAGAACTAGGAACTAGGAGTGCATGTAGTGGACAAATAGAGCCATTCTTAGTGACCTTCCAGCTATCTCCCACCACCTAAAAGGTTCTACACTCTACCAAAATAGTGCCACCACTGGAGGACAAGCATACAAAACTTACACCAGAGTTGAGGCATTTCAGAGTCAAACCATCACTGCTTCACATACCTAGCAATATCTGCTGTCAGCCTCTTATTATTTTCTTTTTCTATTAGATGAATTAATGATAACAAGAAATGGTTAATGCACTAATGTTCAGATTGCCTGGCTTTGAAGCAGGACTTCCACTGAATGAGATGAGCATGGTTTGGCAATAGCCCTTTGGGCCAGGTCCACTCTCCTTATGTTTTTGAATACCCTGCAAGTTGAGAATGATTTATTAATTTTTAAATGGCTGTAATAACAGAAAAACCAATTTAAGATAGTTTTCTATGCATGAAATTCAGAATTCATCATTATAAGTACAGTTTGTTGGGGGTAGAGTCACACTGATGATATGTTGATATGTTGTCTGTGAGTTTCAGCACAAGGGTTCATTGAGTATAGAGACCACATGGCTGACCTATACCATTTGGTTTATTGCAGAGAACATTTGCTGACCCCTGACATAGGGCAAGTTAGTGCTTATAATTTAGTGTTAATTGTCAACTTGACAGAAGCTAGAATCACCTGGGAGATGGGGATGTGAGTATGCCTGTGGAGGATTATCTTAGTTGTATTTGGAAATACTTGCTCATTGTAATTAAGAACATTTCCATGGTTTGGATTGTAGACTGTATAAAGTAGAGAGAGTGAGCTGAGCACTAGGATTCATTTCTCTCTTCTTCAGATTATAATTCAGATATTATATTATTATCATCAACACCTGGAAGCAGTCCTGCTGGTAAATAGCATATTGATAGGTCCTGCAGACCCCCTTCCACAGATCTGTTTCAGAGATGGATCTGTGCCTCTTACCTGACTTTTCAAGGCTATAGTTTCCCTCAGGATATTATGCCCAGATCTTATCAGGTTGATCTCCTCAAAGTGCTTTCTTCTAGCCATAACTTGCTCCTCTTTTTATTGAGAGAAGATCTCTGCTTAGGCCTTGTAATCTTAAAAACATTTATAGTTGAAGAAACTGAGGAGTTCAGAGTAAAGGAGCTCCATCGATGTCTTGAAGCTAAATCCAAAAGGTGGGTGTGTGGAGGGGGTCTGTGATGCTTTCTACTCCACCCACCCCGCTTCCAGAAAGGTTGAAGGAGGTGTCAGACATGCTACATTTTCCATCTGCATAGTTTCCAAATCACATCTTGATAACTGGGTCAGAGCCCCGAGAAAAAGCAGAAGTGAATGTCAGAGGGTGTGGCTTAGTTCCTTCCTCTGGTTCTGAGTCGAGAGGATTTGGAATGGTTCATGTTGCTGTGTTTTCTGGATCCCCTGTGTCATAGTCTGTGCTGCTCAGTCATGCCGAGAATGATGCTGTTCTGATAGATAACCCTTCTTGAGGGAAAAGGCTATTCTTAGGTTTGTCCCTGTACCCTGTCCTAGGCCTTTTCAACAGACCTTCTCATGCTCCATTGGCATGTCTACAAAACAAATTTCCCCTACATTCCTGACCTTGAGCAGGAGGGAAAAATGTTTCTGAGATTGTGTGTACTTTCAGAGAGGAAAGTGCATTCTTTCTTCCTCTTTGTCTTCTTTTTCATGATGATATTAAGAAAACAAGAAAATGTTTCTTGCCCAGTCTGAATTTTAAAACGTGGACTCTTAATTTGCATACACAATAGTTCTCTATGAAGAATGTAAAACATTTGTCAGAATTTCCTGGAGGAACAATGAATGTATCATGATTCCCTGATTAAAACCACATTAAAACAAAAAGCAGACAACATCCTGCACACCCAAGGCTGGGCTGTGTGTTGATGGCATCATGGCCATTCTGGGTTCCCTCGGTTATTAAGGACACCCTTGGAATGTCAGCCTAAGCCTGTTTGTATGGTTATCTGTTTCCCAAATGGTGCACCTTTCCTTTTACGACCAGCTGCTAAGTCACCATAACAGGAAAAGGTAGTGCTCCATCAGGTCTTAAGTATTTCTCTGCAGTTGTAATTGTTGTGCTGCCATGCTATTTTCTTGCAGTATCCTACAGAATAATGATAAAAGGTGTCTGAGGAAATAAATAAAAGAAAGGAAAAAAACCTCCAAAAAACAGACACCTATGAAGCATGTGTTAACATTGGCACTACTGCTGTTTGGGGCTGTGGAATTCTTTGGTCTTTGTATTGCAGAGTGTTTATTGACACCACTGGTCTTACTCATTGGATTCCAGGAACATCGTTTTCATTATTACAACCCGAATTGACTGCAAATATTGCCAGATATCCCTTGGAGGCAAAAACCACTCAGGGTGGGAGTTGAGAACCTTTGGCTTAGATTTTGGTAGTTTTGAATTTGTGCCCCGTTATGGCTTGTGCATTTCCAGTCCTCACCCCTCCCACGAGTGTTGGGCCATTTGTCTTTTTTCACTCTCACCTTGTCTCAAAATAGTGCTATACCTGGGTAGCTGTGCCAGATTGGGCCCTGGTTTGGCAGAATGAAGTACGTCATATTGTGTGGGGAGGGGAGGCAGCCAGTGATCTACCAGGCTAGGCTATATGGCAGATATGTGGGTAGCAAGACTGTCTTAGGGGAGCTGGGGAGATTGTTCAGTCAGTAAAGTACAGTCTGCATTATCATGAAGACATGAGTTTGGATCTCCAGCACCCATGTAAAGCCTCGAATCATGGGTCTGTAACTGCAGTGCAGGAAGGGAAGAGACAGGCAGATCCCTAGAGTTAACTGGCCAACTAGCCTAGTCAGTTGTTAAGTTCCAGGTTTAATTAAGAGACTCTGTTTCGAAAATAAGGTAGAGAGGTCTCCAGCTCTGTATACCTGTACATGTAGTTCATTTGCACACACATATATGTATACACACAATCACACAAGCATACCACAAGACTGCTCCAGAGATCATATCTTATAAAGGGAAAGATTGGGGCAGGGTCTTTGGTGGGGGGTGGAGGCTACCTGCCTCTGCTGATGTTCAGGGGGCATCAGCAGTTGATTTATTTATTTATTTATTTTTGTACTCTGACCCCTTGCTGCCCAGGTCTTCTTTCAGTGACGTTATTCCACTTTACCCTTTTCCTGATTCACAACCAAAAGTGTCCTACTAAGCAGGAATGTGGACTTGACCTCCACTTTCAGTTCCTGGTTCCTGACTTGGGGCATTGTGATTGAGGAAGGGTTGTGATTGAGAAAGATACAGCATCTCCCAGAAGCCTCTGGGAGTCTTCTCTGTTGGAAAGGGATTCCCAGGTGCTGGGTGTTTGAGTTCCTGGTGGTACTTTGTCTTGTGAGTGTAGGTAGGAACACATGCATTTTCAAGGGCACAGTAATTTCCAGATAGATACAAATATGGACCCTTTGTAGGGCTTCTTGGAAAAAGTAGGAAGTTCAGGAAGCTAGACACCTAATAGAAAATCTTATGGCTTCATTAACTGGGCAGTGAGTTTCTTCCAGCTTCCTTTAACTCAGACCAAACCATGGTAGGAGAGGATGAAGTACATTTGCTGAAATGACTCTCCTGTAATTCTCAGTGATTTGGGGGACTACTTTCACAGTTACCTAGTGTCTTGAGTTGGAGGGTCCCAAAGGTCATTGTGGCCAGTGAGCCCATTGTAAAGGAAGGAGAAACTGAGGGAGCAGGAGACTATGACTCATTTAAGGTCATGGTCTTCAGTCATCTCTTGATGTCCAAGAAAGGTTGGTCTCCTCTGCCCACCTTTCCTTTGCAGACAGTATATTGTGAAGAGTTTAGTTACTTTTTTGTTTTTGAGGTAGGGTCTCAGGGAGCCCAGAAAGGCCTTGAACTCTCTACCTAGCTGAGGATGACTTTGAACTTCTAACCCTTCTGCTTCTATCTCCTGAGTGCTGGTATTACAAACATATGCTGCCATACAGTTTTTGTAAATTTATTTTTAAGATTATAATATAGTTACATTTCTCCCTTCCCTTTTATCTTTCCAAATCCCCCCCTTCTCTCTTTCAAATACATGGCCTCTTTTCTTACTTATTGCATGCACTTATGTATATACTCATATATTCCTAATATAGCCTGTTCAGTCTGTATGTATGTATTACTTATTTGTATGTATGTTTTCAGGGCTGATCATTTAGCACTGAATAACCAATTGCTGTACTCTTCTCTGGGAAAGACCACTTCTCTTGAGCCCAGCTTTCCTCAGTTGTCTAACGTTCTTTATGTAGGGTTAAGGACTTACAGATTTTCTCATGTCCAGTTTGGCATATCCATTGGTGTTATTTTTGTTCAGCTCATGTTTGGCCAGTTCTGTTGGTAAGACTTTCTGGGTGTAGCTTCTGTTACTAGAAGATAAAATCTTACAGCAAGTTTCCTCATCCTCTGTCTCTTAATTTTTCTACCACCCCTTTGCAATGTTCCCTCAACCTTAGGTGTAGGAATGTTTTGTAGATGTATGCATTGGGATAGGACTTCACAACTCTGCCTTTTGATTGGTTGTGGTTTTCTGTAATGATCTCTGTTACAAGTAGTTTCTTTAAAGAGAAGTGAAGACTACAGTTATCTGTATATATAAGGACAAATGTTTATAGATTGTTGATAGTGATTATGCTAGTTTAGTAAATGAGAGGTTACAGATATTCCTCCAATAACCCTGATTTCACTAGCATTGAGTAGGTAGCTAGGTTTCCAGAACCAGACATGATTTCCCTCTTGTTGACCGTGTCTTAAGTCTGCTTCCTTTCACTCCATACGACATTTAAGCATGGCCCATGTTCCTGTGAGGGCTCATTTTGGATTCTGAGTGCTAATCCACTGTTCATTTGTTTTTTTTAAAATCTCTTTTCCAGTTGAAAGACATTTGGATTGTTTCCAACTTTTTGGTGATCATGAATAAAACTACTATAAACATTGCAAGCATTTTAAGTGGGTAAATACCTAGTAGTAGGATGCTTGATTGGTTAGTAGGTGGATGTTTAACTTTGGAAGGAATTTTTCAAGATGTTTCTTTAGGAGTGGTACAGTCTGCATGCCCATCAACGATGTATAAAATATATCTTTTATTATCTTCCTGTTCCCCAAACTGAGCAGAACCAACTTGTACTTGGTTATTTAATTGCAACTACACAAATGCATTCTGCCTACCATACCTGTTTTAGTTTGGGTTTCCTAGATGGGGACTCAGAGACAATAATTTGTACTGTATTTGGAGACACTATCCTAGGAAATACATCAGGGCACTGGAGAGTCACAGAAGGTAGAATGCTAGTAAAAGGGGTATAATCAGATTCCATAACCTTTTGTATAATTTTCACTTTATTTTCCTGGGAACTGAGAAATAACCTCAGAGTCTTCTCCCAACCTAGAGCCTGTGGATTTGGGTCTGTGGAAACCAGTTCCCATTGTTAGCTAAGGCTGCTGTGGGGATGTTATTCATTCCCTGGCATACCTAAGGAGGGAGGCTTTGTCAACTAGTCATGGTTGAAGAGTATTTGCTAGTCTGACTCAGGTGTGGCAGGATAGGCCCTTTCCCCAGGTACCGAATGGTTACCTTCACCTGCTGCTCTCTAAGTTTCCTCTTTCATTGTGGCTCTGCTTCCTGGTGGTACTTTCTCATCATATCTACTTATGTGTCTCATCCTATGCTGCATCTTCTGCCCAATTGACTATTTCCCATAACTTTTCTTTCTCAAGGGAGAAATCAGTTGATGGGAATCCTTGCTTTTGGCAGAGCCCTCAGTTGATGTCACCTGTAGCCATAATGGACCATTGGCTGGACCAGGAAGCTATGTCATAGAGCTAAGAACAATGATGTGTCAGTAGAATCTTTAAAGTTGATTTAAAAATGTTGTATCCACCTTGATTGTTATGGAAGCAAGCACCAGGTAGCTCTAATTACTGATATTTGGAATATGGCACCAAAGAACTGAATTTTGATAGACTTAACAGAAAGTAAGGGAAAGAAAGATAGTTCTTCAAAAAAAAATTTTTTTTGGAGGCAGTTTCACTCTTGAACACTAGATCTTCCACCCTACAAGCAATGTGCTACCAGGCTTAGGTCAACTTTTCTGACTTAAAAGTTTAATTGCCCTTAGTCAAGGAGGACGTTAAATCTCTTGGATCAGGCTCTTTTCTTCCTAACACTCCTCAAATTTTTAATCAAATGGAGGAATTACTGTGGGTCTTTTCCCCTTTTTTTCTTGGGCATTGTGAAAGAGAAGACAGATGGCAGGAGGGAGGTAAGTCATGGAGAGAGGCTCATAGCATTACTCTCAGAATTGTCCGGCCTGTGGAGCCTCTGTAATGCTGTCAGAATGAGCCGCTTTCACGCTGCCTCCTGTACTCACCATGAACACCTGTGTCTTGTTTCTGTGTCAATTCACAGCCTGATTTTCCTCAAGTCCAGCAACATGACTGCCGTTAGATAGGGTGGAAGTGACAGGGACTCAACTCCAGCTGGCTTCAGTAAACAAACAGCTCTAGGGAATTTGGCTCCTGCTTAGTTGTGGGTGGGGCTAGTGGTATCATCTGTAGTCTTTGGTTTCCCCTCCTTCTCCTGAGAGCTCCTGGCACTGCTTCTTTGAAATATTGGCCTCTTTCCCTCCCATCCAACTTTCCCCATCATGGAAAAGATGGCCAGCTGCTTTGTGTCCTTAACCCTTGACCTTGGATTGCAGCCTCTGGGGTTGTGAGCCACAACTTCCTGTTCCTTAAACTCCCTGACTGTGGAGCTCTGTCAGGGCAGCGCTGGTGACTCAGGCAGCTGAGAGGTGACCAACACCCCTGTTGGAGTGTCTGGCTTTTGCTGAGTTACAAGTGTGTGGCCCCTGGACCATCAGATAGTTGTGTCTCTAGTGGATACAATTTTGAGGTTCTTTAAGGATTTCTTTCCCCTCAGTGAGATTTAGACCACCCGGAGAGAGGACAATTCTGATTGTTTTAGGGAAGTTTATTTGAGGATGTTGTGTGGCTCCGGTCTAATTTCTTTTTGGGGGGGCCTGGGGGTGTAAGTTAAGGCATGGTCTCATGTAACTCAGGCTGGCCCTTGTATACTGCAAAGGATGACTTTGGATTCCTTATCCTCTTGTCTTTATCTCCCAAGTGCTGGGATTACACAAGGCCCGATTCACAAGTCTTCTGTTTTTCCCCCCCTTTGTTAAAAACAATGGTGATTGTTTTTTTGAAGGAGTGCCCTTCCAATTCTCAGCTGCTCTCCAGTGAGCTTTTCCTTCCCTTTCATGATTTGCATGTTTTTCAGGGTGAGGAAGTTAAAGAGTAAATCAGGAGAGTTGGTCAAGGCGTGCACTAGACTTCTGGCCTTGGAACTGGGGCACGAGGCAGGGAAGGTGGAGTCTGAATAGACTGAGAGAAGCCTACATGGCTTGCTTGATTAGGGGAACAGCTCTTCTCCCACAGGTTGTAGATGTGGTGGGTTGATATGATGAAAGAGCTGTGGGCTGGGGAGATGCTATGAGGCATAGATGCAGTGTATCAGGCTAGGGGCTGGGACTATAGTTTGTGAGACAGGCTATACCTTAGGCTTTTTCTCATGGTCAGGTGAGTGATTCCTATGCTGGGTCCAGCAGCCTTACTCACAGGAGCTGGTTTAGTCTTGGTTCTACAGCAAATAGACTGACTACTATCTATAATGTTTTCCACGAAATGAAGGGGTCAGATTATATGACCTTTTGAATGTGTTTGAAAGCAATGAGTTGACTGGGGCCCCTACCTGCTCAGCCACCCATACTTCTCAACCCACTACCAAGCCAGGTCCTAAATCTGAGATATCATCTGGTGCGTGGTGGTCCTTACCCATAATGCTAGTGGAGGCAGGAGGACTAGGAGTTCAAGGTCATTTCTAGCTATTTAGTGAGTTGGAGGCTGTCTTAGGGTTTTATTGCTGTGAAGGGACACCATGACCACAGCAAATCTTATAAAGCAAAAGCATCATGGTAGGAAGCATGGAGGTATGCAGGCAGACGTGGTGCTGGAAGTAGCTCTACATCCAGATCAGCAGGCAGCAAGCAGGAACAGAGCAACCAGGCCTGGCTTGGGCTTCTGAAACCCCAAAGCCCACTCACTCCCAGTGACATACTTCCCCCAGCAAGGCAACACTTTCCAATAGTGCCACTCCCTATGAGCATATGAGTGCCATTTCCATTCAAATCACCAGAGGCCTATGTGGGCTACAAGAGACCCTTTCCCTAAAACAAACCAACAAAACCAACATCAAACAAAACTAAAACAAAAAACCTGAGGTGCTATTCATAGAATGTGGCCCCAGGAGGAATTGTGATCCCAAAGAAACTGGGGACAAATGACTCACTGGGATGCAGATACTGGTTCTGAAAATACTTATTATAGAGTCTTGGCTCCTTTCAACACTCCTCACCTCTGCCCCCTACCTTAAAGCTCTCCAGCCCCTGAGCTTTGCTTATCTTCCCTCAGCTTCTTTCCTTCTTCTTCTTCTTTTTTTTTTTTTTAAAAAGATTTATTTATTTTATGTTTATGAGTACACTGTAGCTGTACAGATGGTTGTGAGCCACCATGTGGTTGCTGGGACTTGAACCCAGGACCTTGGGAAGAGCAGTGAGTGCACTTATCCACTGAACCATCTCTCCAACCTCTTAGCCTCTTATTCCTATATAATCTAGCCATTTTGGCCACACATTTTCTTGGTTCTCTACCTTCTTGGTCTTTTATCTCCCTCTCTTTTTCCTCTTCCTCTCTCACTCATCCACTTCTTTCTTCTCATGGCCAGTCTATTCTGCTGGCCATGTTCAGTCTGAGTCTTTTAGATGCCACAGGCTGTTCACTTTCTCATATCTATAATAAAAACATTTTCCTCAAGCATATCTAGGAGTGGTTATGTCCTCATTTTTATTCACAGCTGACTTGATTTTGCAGAACTGAGGGAGAAACTGAATTATTATTATTATGGTTTTTTTGCTAGTACTGATTCCAATTGAGTGGCCTCTCTGAGACCTTGCAAAGTTTTGGACTCATGGGGATGTCTCATGGTGGTAAAGATATGTGGCATTCTCTCAGTCTTTGTTCCTTATAGTCTTACTTTTATGCCTGTCCTGCACCCCTGTGTGCCTCCAGGTATTTTTTGTCAGCAGTATTTGTTCCATCATAGGGGGAGTTTTTGCAGGAAATTAGATGACTTGACACATGTTTCCCATTATTGAGGTGTTAATGCACGTGGCCACTTCTCTCACAGTTAGAGTGACTTACAGAACAACAAACAATGGTGGTGCAGTTTCCTGTGGGAGGGAAGAATGGGTGCAGGTGGGTGGCCAGAGCCTGGGAAGTGGTTTCCTGAGAGCAGCCTGAGCCCTCATTCCTGAGGTGGGGTAGTGACACAGCCTTGTCATGAGTTGCTGTTCTTGAGGCTTCCCATGTGCTAGCCCTGTTCAGACGGCATTTTGCGTTTACTTCTGGAGAAGCTGCCAGGCTAACAGGAACTACCAGTTCTGTTTTCTAGATCTCTTGCTCTAGCCTGGATTATTGATTACCTGCTGCAAAGTCAGCCTCCTTTAGGCTAGCCTCCTGGCTTCTCTGTTCTTGTGCTCAAACCACCCCCAACCCCTTGTCTTTTGATTGCTTACTGACCTGCAGGGGTTGACAAACATTTTCTTTTAGGACATTTACACTAGTGTGCTGAGTATCCCAGCCTCTTTATTCTGCTTTCTGGTCCAATACTCAATTCCACATGGTATATTTACTATAGTACTTGTTTTTGTTTCTTCCCACTAATTCCCTAATTCTCAAATAAGCTGGGTTATTCACTGCTGGGTTAGCTTACTTCATACTACCCACAGCCTTCTTTACTGAAGGTCTTCAAATGCCAGGTATTCTGATATGTGAATTGGTTGGGCTGGGTCTCTTAAGAGATTTCAGCAGTTTCTTGGGGCAAGCGTGAGGCTAAGGGTGGCTTAAGTAAAACAATTGGCCTTTTCTGGCTAGCAGTGTGATTGGCATAGTTAAAAAAAAAAGCCTCTTGAGCTCTTAAGAAATCTCTAGAAATTACATCTGTATTTGAATTAACTGTCATGTTGAGCCTCCAGGGGAGCAAAACTGTGGAATTTGAACTCTTGTAACTCAAGAGAGCCAGGATGAAGGAGAGGGCAAAATCCCTTGAAATGTCACCAGTGTTATTATTAGTCATAATATTATCTTTGTTAATAATAATAATAAGACCCACCTAAACCGTAGACAGACATTTCCGTAAGCTACACCATCAGGGTCAGATAGCACTAAGGATCTGGGAAGGCGCCAGGGTGAGAGGGATGGAGTATTTGCAGGAAACTCCACCCTGTCCACACAAGTACTGCTACATCCTCCACGCCCTTTAGAGCACTGGTCAATTGAAGCCTGGAGCTCCAGCAGGCACTTGCACCGTGTCCTGGAGGCTTTCATCCTTTCTGCCCTGAGATACAGCATGGTCTGTAGGTTTGGGAGCTCCAGGGTAGTTTCTTGTGCAGAACTCTCTGAGGCCTTTTTTCTTCTATTGTATGTGGACCCCAGAGACGCCTGAGACAATGTGTTTCCTACAGATTTTGTTTGCCTGCTCTGGCTTTTTTTGTTTTGCTTTAGTAAACAGACATTTAACATATACAGATCTGTCTACTTGACAAAGAGAAATCTGGAGCCCTCAACAGGCAGCTGCATTAAGTCATTTATTCCTTGAACTTCAAGACCTTGGATAGTCTAGAGCTTTGTTGGTGACTCATACCATGAGTCCTGAGCTGGGTGTAAGGGCTTCTATTGCCAGCTGCAGCAGCAGTGGGGTGACTAGCCTGTGATTAGCCAGGGGGAAAAAGATGCTTCAGTCCTAGGTTATGATGAATTACAGATTATAAACTCTGGATTTGACTTTCAAGAGTTAAAGTCTGAGTCCTAGTACTTTACAAGCTCTGGGACTTTGCCGAAGCTACTCACCTAATGAATATTCTCGGTAATTTGGATTGCTGTGAAGTCAAATTATTTGGAAATAATTTGGCATGAGGCTGTTCTTCATTATCTGTTGAGCTTTGTTTGTGTGCCTCATATGTCTCAGTGATTTTGCTGGGAAGGACTTGACCTGAGGACCCACTTGACCCAGAATGGAACCTGGGCATAACCTCATAGACTGGTTTGATCTGTATGGATATAGAGTGTTGTCCCATTCATCCAAAAATGGTTTCAAATTTTCTGGACTTTCCTTCAAATGGGGCTCTGTGCTTGCTCAACAGGGCAATAGCCAAGGGCACAGATTCCAAATGGGACAGGCCTGGGTTTTTACAAGGCTTATGCTCTATCTTTGTTTGTTTGCTTGCTTGTTTTTAAGATAGAATTTCTTTGTGTAGCTTTGGCTATCCCAGAACAAGCTTTGTAGACCAGACTGGCCTTAGACCTACTCCACTTTCCAAGTGCTGGATTTCAAGGTGTTGTGTCACCATTCCTGGCTCCTTCTATCTTTATGAGCTAAGACTGGATACTTAATTTCCTAGGACATTTCTTACACATGAATCTAAGACATGAGAGCCCTCTTCTCTAGACAGTTAAGAGAATTACCTGCATCATTGTCTGTGAGGTGTTTGAACAAAGCTAGCATGAACTCAGATCTCTGTGGTAAATGCTGCCTCAGTGATGAGCAGGACACTGGATACCTGGGACTCTAGAGGGACAGCAGACTGATTACAGACAGGTGATCTTGTCCCATGTATAGACCCAGGAAGGCCTGGTCATCAGAAGGCCTCAAGCTGGCTGGATAGAACTTCATCGAGTAGCCAGGTAATGACAGGAATATAATGGTCCCTTTCCTATGATCTTCAAAGTATTTTTTGATTTTGTTTGTTTGTTTTTATCTTCTAGGATGCCTTTCTAGGATATCTTTCTTTGGTACCACGTATATTCATAAAAAGAGAAAGAGCTATAAGAATATATTCTGGCAGGGTGTAGGGGGAGGGGGACCTCGATGGGCCCATGCTGAGGCATCACTTCCCCCTGAGGGACCAGACACACACTGGTATAGTATAGAATAGAGTTTATTTAGGGCATGGGGAGGGGGCGTTAAGAGCGTAGCAGAGGCAGAGAAAGGCAGAGAGAAGGAGAGAGTAGAGAAGCCATGACCACGTGGAGAGAGGGGGGAAGGGAATAGGGAGAGAAGGGGAACAAAGGGGCAAGAGGCAAGAGAGAGAAGCAGGAGTATGAAAGAGAGAGAGAGAGAGAGAGAGAGAGAG
>JADRCD010183294.1:12771-42792 GCA_019843815.1 Montemys delectorum
GGGGGTGGGGGAGAGAGGGCAAGCAGCTCCTTTTATAGGGCCAAGCCTACCTGGCCTTTGCCAGGTAACCATGGGGAGGAGCATACCTGGCTGCTACCAGGCACTGTGAGGGTGGAGTTTAGACAGAATACCAACATTCCCCATACATGCCCAGAATATGAACAGAGTTAGGCTGGAAGTGGCTTTACATTTGAGAGAGGTAGAGTTTATGTGTAGGTTTCCTGAATGGGAGTTGTGGTGGCTCTATTTCAAGTTCAAAAGGACTAATTTTGAGCTGTATCCCAATATCTGTTCTGAGGTTGGTCATGTTGGAGGTCATGGTTGATGTTACTCATATAAAGGAGATTTGAACTTGATCCCTTCCAAATGGAGTTCCTTTGCATAAGTCTATATTGCTTGCCTAGTATATCAAGTCAGGAGTTTTAGGAGGTGAAGTCTGGAGATGCACAGAGCTTTTCCCAAAGGATTTTGAATAAATTCATGTAGGGTGGGTCACTCCATGTATAGTGGATATTTGGGGCAGAGTGTTCTCTAGTTCTCTAGCCTTCCCAAAGAACCAGCATTGGCCCCCCTAGGACACAGGTATGGATGGAACATAATTTACTACAGGACAGGATTCATTTCTCCAGGCTTTGTCTCCCTTGGCTTCTTGCTTTTCAGTGCTGGTTTGGAATTTATGGAGTAGTAGGAAGGTGGCTAAGCTCTTGTTTTTAAGCAGCATCCCCTTCATTTCTTATGGGGTTTCTTCAGGTAGCACGGCCCGCATTTAAAAGCCGGGGGTGTTTAGTTTGAAGAAAAATTTGGTTAGCCATTAGCAGTTAGCTAAGTGGAGACTAGGTCTACTTAGACATTCTTCCAAGGATGGAGACAGATGATAACATTTACCAACTGAGCACATTGAGAGTCCAGATGAATTTGGGACCACTGTCATGGCCACAGAAATACGAACTACACACTTCTCTATGAGATATCTGACCTCTAAAAGAGGAAAAAAAAAAAAAAGCAGCTAACCAGCAACAGATGTTGAGTGTGTGCTGCATATGGATTTTAAAGGAGGAGCTTCTTGAGGGAGACCCAAGCAAGATTCCAGGCATTTACTTTTATGTCCTGGCTTCTGTGTGGCACTTACTGGCATTTTCTTCTAAAATAACTGCCCCATTATCTCTACCTGCTGATTCTTCATTCTGAAGGGTGTCTGATACTTGTCAGACTTCTGACAGTTGTATGTGGGGTTGTTCTCTGGTACTTGTCATTGATAACAGGATGACAGGGTAGTATAAGCTGTGTATTGAAAAGGTATTTGTCTGTGGGATAAAGTTACTGGGTTAGGTTTCTCTGTCTCCTTGACAAATGGTCTTTCATATCCCTTATTAAGAGCAGGCACCGTCTGGGTTGAGTGTCAGGCTGCAGCTCCAAGAACAATGACAAGGATTTTGTTTTTATTTGTTTATTTAATTTTTTAAGACAGTGTTTTATCCCAGGCTTAGCACCAAGATGCCTAGTGTATGCAATGCTGGGGATGTTCTTGAATGCTGGGCAAACACTCTACCTACTACTTTCTGAGCCCCAACCTCACTGAGCCACTTGGGTAAGGCCAACAGTAGCCTTTGAGACTTTGTGGCTTTGTGGGGATTTTCTTGCTGGCCTATAGGAATATGAATGATAGTTTTCTCTGGCTAGCCAAACTGATGCCTATTGTTGGAGAGGTGCTCTACCATTGTACAGAAATGGGTCTGACAGCTCTGGTATTCTATCATCTGTTGTCTGGTTCCCTGCCTTTGTAGGGTTATACAAATTCCTCCACACTCTGCTGTGGGGAGAATCTTTATGTACTGTGTGGAAGTACCAAGTGTCAGTAAAATGCTGATGGCCTATTAGCTGAGGCATTAGAAGGTGGGAGACCTGGCAAAGAGGGGTGGGACATGGGGGAGGAATTCTGGGAAAGAGCCAGGTTCAGAAGAACCTGGGCTTGGAGGAGACGCACATGAAACTGAGGAGAGGGAACTAGCCATGTAGCAGACATAGACTAGAATAAACAGGTTATATAAGTTACAGGCTAGTGAAAGAACAAGCCAAAGCTTAGGGCCATAAGCACTGTAATAAATAACTAAGTCTCAGAGTCATTATTTTTGGAACAAAGAGGCAGGGTAGAAAAATAGAAAAGCCTGTGGTGTGTGTGTGTGTGTGTCCTGGGGGGTCAGATCCAAGGCCTCATCTATACAAGGCAAATATTCTACCACTGAGCTATATTACCTTCCCATTTTCTGTTTTATTCTTTTAGTAGTCTCATAGGAGCTTCAGGAAGGATGGGAATACACTGGTGTATAAGCATTTGTTTAAAAGTCCTAATTTTCAATTCTTTGGACAAACAATAAAAGACATGAAAGTGTAATGGGGCTTTTGGTGGAAGGAAGCTAAGAAGGTGAAGGATGAGTGTGACTAGAATGTATTAGATATGTATATGAAATTGTCAAAGAATATTAACATTTAAAAAGGAAGGAAAGGAGAAAGGGAAAGAAAGAGAAAGTTTATTAACTTTCCTTCAGATTTTCTGGAAATAAAAATAAAAAATATTTCGTGGACTGGGTATGTTGACTCTTAACTTTAGTCTCAGCAGTTAGGAGGCAAAGGCAGGCAAATCTCTAAGCTGGAGGTCAGTCTGGTCCATATAGCTAGTCCCAGTCAAAGGTCCATTGCAAAACCTTTCTCAAAACAAACAAAAAAAACACTCTCAATATTTTTCTAATCAATCCCTAAAAGTATGGGGAATCCAGTTACTCTGCGTAAGGTGGCTGTGAATTGAACCACCTTTTCTATAAAGAAAGCAAACTGTTTTGAATGCAGTTTGTTTCCTGAGTGGCTAGTGATCCTTCAAACAGAGCTCTACTTTTATATCTCCTGGTTTTTATAGCATTCTATCTCACTAAATAACCATTACATTATTTACTGACATCTGTAGACATCTAAGATAGAAAACAGTTCAGTTAAATATATTTCTCTAACAAAATAAAAGCAAATATTCTTGGATGTCTTCCTAGAAAGGTGAGAGGAGATCTGCTTTGAGGAGCCGCCCAACAATTTTCTTTCTAGAATGAGGTGCCTGTTGCTTGCCTCCAGGATGGAACTTCTAGGCCATCTCTAGGTTTGGCCCCAGCACAAGGCTCTGCCCTATTCAGACTGATTGGTAGCCTCAGGTTGCCTGCATTTGGGTCAGGTTATTTCTCTCATTTACAACATTCCTTAACTCTCCTCTGAGGGACTCAGCACATCTTGTCTTTATAACCCCTTGGGAAGGAGTTGCTTCTCCCTGCCACCTCTAAGCATATCTTTTGGGTCTGGCCATTGGCCTCAATTCTCCTTACTAACTGATTGGTTGGCAGTCTCTGCCCTAACTAAGCTTTTGGCCCCGTTCCCTGCTCTTCAGGTGTGGAGCATCTGCTCATTGTGGTGATGCCAATGACTGCTACCTGTATGCAAGCCTCAGCTTGACATCAGCATACCCTGTGGTGCCATCCTTTTTACAAGGAGCAATCTGTCTGGCTTAGGTGTCAGTGTACTAACGCTTGCATGTTGGCTGACTGCTTTGATTCCTAGGGGTGGTAATTGGCCACCTCCCTTCTTGGGCTCCTGACTGTTTGGAAGCTTGTGTTCCATTCTTGGAATTCTTGATTCAGGCCATCAGGTCATCTGATCCAGGGAGCAGGTTGAGGTGCCTGCCTGAATGCTCCTACCATGTGGTATTAATGGAGAAGCAAGCAGCTGGTCATTGAGCTTTGTGGACATGCAGTAGAAACTAGAAGGTTGTATCGTTAGAGTCTCTTGTTGCCCAAAGCTCTTTAAAATTCTTGCTTCTTAGTCCCTTTCCATCCCTACCTTGGCCCTTATCTTTCTATTTCTTGTTTCCTACTCTATTTTGTCCCTTAGGATCTGTCTTGTCCCTCTGGACCATTGTTTTGCTAGCCAAAGCTGGGCCTTATCTCTAAATCTTAGGCTTTACCAGTGGGAGTTGACTGAGGCCCTCTAGGTTCAGTTCTATCATCTAATGTAGGAAAGGCTGTTCAGGGTAGTTTTGGGGAGTTGTCAGTAGAGTCCAAAAGTCTTTCAGAGATCCTGGGAGGCTCTGTGCTGTTTTCTAGGAGACTCTGAGACACAAGTGTCTCATCTGATAGTTGTGTCCTTATGAGTCAACAGGACTTTGTGAGGCATGGTTGTTGTCCAGGATGGGTTCTGTAAAGTTGAGATGCACTTTGAATCCTATCAAAGATGGGAGAGGCTTGACTTGCCGCCTAGTTTTTTGTTGTTTTGAGGTCTTTTTTTTTTTTTTTTTAATTCAGGGGTTGAGCTATAATAATATAGTATTAACAAAAGCTTTTTATTGATTTTTTTTTGTGTGTGAATTTCACGTCATGCTTCCCCAATCCCACTCATCTCCCTGTCCCTTCATATCCACCTTCTACTCTTGCAACTTCAATAGAAAACAAACAAACAAACAAAAAACTCTTGCTATGGAAGCTACAGTGTGTCACACAGTATAACCTTTTGCCCAAACAGCTTTTCTTGCTTTCATTGCAGTGAGTCATTTGTCTGGTTCAAGTCCTCTGGCTTCTACTACACTATCAATACTGGATCCTTACTGGGACTCTTTTTTTTTTTTAAACTAGGACTTCTTGAATATCTTGCTTTTCTGCTGTGTTGTAGAGGTCTTGCAGCTTTGGTTCTGGAGGACCAGCCCCTTCACACACTCTAGCAGTTTATTCATGAGGTAGGTGGTGGAGTGAGCCAGTTGAATGTCTTGGATCTGGGCCTGGGTGGTAGCTGAGTTGTTCAGCCTGACAGCTTTCCTTTGCTTATGCCTTTTGGGCCAGGTCTCCGGCACCCATTGCCATCAGGGCTAGCTCTACTGTGCTGCTTAGGTGAGGTGCAGAACCTGCTCTTCTGAGTTTTGCAGCTGGTGAGGGGCAGGGCTGGCTCACCCACTCTCAAGCCCTGGGGCCAGTTCTCCCACTCTGCACAGGTAAAGGGTGGAGTCAGCTCTACACAGCCCTTGGACATCAACATGGCTTGAGGCAGCAGTCTAGACCTGGGATATCTGTGTGGCCTTTGGTGGTAACCTGGGCCACTGACATCAATAAACTCTCCCCCTGCTGCTGCAGGGCCGTGGACCCAGACATGGCCCTAGGTGACCCACACATGGCCCTAGGTGGCAGCACTGGCCAGGACCTCACCATGGCCTCCGGTAGCATTGCAGGCAATTCACATAGGCTGTTCCTTATTAACCTCGAGTTTCTGCTTTCTTCATTGTACACACACCATTCTGCTCTTCTTTTTCTTCCACTCTCCACCACTTACTTGCCATCATAGCAGCACCTGGGGCCTCTGGGTATTTTCAGAGTGGTTCCAGGCAGGGGTTCCTCTGCCCCCAGAATAGTATTTTAAACTAGTAACCTATATCAATTTCAAAGCTTTTAAAACAAATACTACAAAGTAATATATTTTGTCTGATCTACAAAGGGATGATAGTATGTTTAAGAGAAAAAATTTTTTTCCTAGATTTATTTTATGTATATGAGTACACTGTAGCTGTCTTCAGACATACCAGAAGAGGGCATTGGATCCCAGTACAGATGGTTGTGAACTGCCATGTGGTTGCTGGGACCGCTGGAAGAGCAATCAGTGCTCTTAACCACTGGAGAGATGAGCCATCTCTCCAGCCCTCATTTAAGATGTCTTAATTCCTGATGTACTCCAAGCAGGGTGGACCTGTGATAGGATATAGGTAGTTCTATTTTGAGATAATATGGAATATTTACATTTCCCCCTTCCCACCCTTTTACTTCTTCCTTCCTCAGGACCAGGAATACTAGCAAGACACCAGTTGTTGGTTCTTTGATTTGCCAAGTTTCCAGAATCCCATCCTTGCTATGCATTCATGTACTATGTGCTATGTGCTATGCACTTATGAGACCTAAGGCAGCAAAGGTCCATTGAAGCTGGGTTTGGTAATTGTACACTTGTAATCCAGCTTGAGGAGTAGAGGCAGGAGAATCATAAGTTAGAGACCAGCGTGGGTTGGTTAGTTAGACTTAGTCTAAAAACAGATCTTAAAAATGAAGCTAAATAGGGTGGAAAGATGGCTTAGCAGTTAGAGTGCATACTGCTCTTGCAGAAGACTGGAGTACAGTTCCCAGGATCATAACAACTGCATGTAGATTCAGCTCCTGGAGAGTATGCACATGTGTGCATGTGGTTCTAATACCTTTGGCCTTTGTGACCACCTGCATTTACACACACATACCCACACAATTAAAAAAAATTAAAAATGTTAAAAAACAAAACAGTCCTATTACCAGGGAGGCTTGTCCTTATGGTGGAACTAGCTCAGATGCCCCTTGGAGTCTGATGCTTTGCTAATGGCTTCTATGTGATCTGGAAACCATCAAGGCTACAGTATACTGGAGCATGAGCCTTGTTTTAACATGGATTGCTCTATCACACAGGTCATAGCAAAGCTAAGATATGAACCTGGTTCTTCAAGGTCTGGGTTGGTGATCATTCTACCAAAGAAATGCTTCAAAGAATATAACTGTGACACTAGGGAGCCCGACATGGTCCACTGGAAAATGGAAGCCAAGAACTGTGGCAATTGTGCTAATTTGTGATGCCAGTCCCCACTCAAAATAAGATGTTTTGATCCCCCAAGGACCAATGAGGAAGGAAATTACACCTAAAAAAAGAAAATTGCCTGGCATCCAGACAGCAGATGGAGTGTAAGTTCAGATCCCAGAGTTTATATTAGCTGCTTCCTAGACCAGCACTGTCCAAGAGCAGATAATATAAGTTCTTCTGAAACTGAAAAAAATCCCAGTAGATATATTTAAAACAAAATACACCCCTAGAATCATCTGAAGTCATTATTTTTTAAAGATTTGTTTTTATTTATTTTTTATATGTATGAGTACACTGTAGCTGTACAGATGGCTGTGAGCTATCATGTGTGTGGCTGCTGTTGAACTCAAGATCTCTGCTGGCCCCGCTCGCTCTGGTGTAATTTACTGCAGCTGTCTTCAGAAGAGGGTGCCCGATCTCATTACGAGTGGTTGTGAGCCACCATGTGGTTGCTGGGATCCGAACTCAGGACCTTTGGAAGAGCAGTGAGTGCTCTTACCCGCTGAGCCATCTTGCCAGCCCTGAAGTCATTTTTATAATGCATTTTATTTGACCTACTGTTTGCAGGTGATTATCATTTTCATACATCATCAATATAAAACTACTAATGAGATACTTTACATTTTTTACATTTTTTTTCTTGATAAGTTTTCAAAACCTAGTTTTTCCAAAAACCTGGTTTTGTTTTATGTGCAGAGAATTGAACCCAGGGCTTGCTAATAATACTAAACCCATGTTCTTCTTGTACCATACTTCCAACACCTCCACTTCTAGCACCATCTTGAGCTCATGTTGATTGTTTATTGACTTTCAAGCTGCTTGTGCCAATTGTCCTTGGCATTGACTGGTACCACATTAGTGACTCTTGGCATTGCTTGTTTTTAGGAGCTAAAGGGAACCTCAGATATCAGAGAGCTGAGTATATAGAGAATCATACTTATGGAATAATATTGGGGATGAAATTATCACATCCTTTAGTCACAGGGTCACATTGGGGTTTGCCTCTTTGAAATGCTGGGATGGGAGAACAGTAAGTAGCGTTTCTCCAAATGAATGCAGAATGAAAGGGGTTAAAAGGGTTGGCTTAAACATTTCCAAGTTGTATATTCAGTTGTAAATGGGTAGTTGGAGTTCCTGGGGAATGGTACCCCCTCTCCCCGCAATGTGACGGAGATCTAGAATGGACTGCAGCCAGTCTCTAGCAAGACCCTACCAGACAAGATTCTAGAGAGGTGAGCTGATATGGAGCAGAGGATGCATTCCATTGTGATTTGATCTTTGTACTGGAAACATTGGAGTTTGAGAAAGGTCTACAACACTGTCTATGTCTGAAGATCTAACATTAATGATGGTTGCTAGACAAGTAGCCAGCTGCACACAGCTGGTTGAGTCCAAGGATATCACTCCTACGATCCAGCACTGTGATGCAGATGCAAGTGAAGTGGCATGGTGACAAGAGTCTCAGCAGACATTTCAGTCTATAAACAATCCATTTGATTATGGCTAAATCCACAGGGCAGGAGCTGAAGACCAGAGCTGGAACTGGACAGGTTGGGATTGAGTCCATGCAGCAGGCCCTGGCTGGGGTCATAGTCCAAGCTTCTCTTGGTCGTTTTCCAATGGGTCTCAGGCAAGACAGAATCTCTGCTTCTCTATCTGCAGAAAGGGGCCACTAGTCCCTGCTTTTTCTTCTTTAGATGAGTTATGTGGAAGTAGTAACAGAGAAGTACCCCATAAGCTCAGGAAGTTATTTTTACTACTTTCACTATATTCCAAGTTTATTCATTGTATAGACTCTAGGCATGATGATCTTTTAGGACTTAAAAACCTTTTATGGAGGTGAATGTGTGACTTAGTAGAATACTTACCTAGCATGAGTAAAGAGGACAAATTGTCTTCTGACTTCCATAAATACTCCGTGGCATATAGATAGTCCTCCTCCCCACAATAAATAAATAAACTAGTCAATCAAACAGATTTTTAAAAATTGTCATGGCTCTTGGAATTGTGAATATACAGTAACTCTGGATTCCTACACAAGATCTATATCAAAAGAAAAGAAAGTAGGAAGGAATGCCTAGTTGACAAGAAGAATAGGGTCAGCATAAGTGGGCAGGGCATAAGAAAGGGTAATGGGGGAATATGGGCACAGTAGATTGATGAAGTTAAAAATAGAAAAATAAGAAGGAGGGGAGTTCATTGCAATACTATTCACAGTAGTGAAGATGTTGGATTGACTTAGGTGTCCATCAAAAGATGAGTGGATAAAGAAAAATGGCCCACATACCATGGAGTACTGCCCTACCATAAAAACATTAAAACCATGCCATCCATTTTCAGCAACATGGATGATAATGTAAAAGATTATCACATGACTTTGTTCATTTCAATCATATGTGGAAGTAAAAGTAACTAATCAGAGGTAGAGAGCAGAAATTGGTTACAAATGGTGGTAGTGATGGAGAGAGGCTAAAGGCACAGGATACAGTTGGACAGGAGGCATAGCTTCTGCTGGGATATTGCATAGGTCAACTGTGGTTGGCTGCCTCCTTTTATTTATTTTTTATTTATTTTTTTGTTGATAGGATCTCATGTAGCTCAAGCTGGTGTGGAACTTTCTATGTAGCCAAGTCAGGCCTTAAATCTAATCCTCCTGCATCTACCTCTGAAATGCTGGGATTACAGTTATGTGCCACCATGTTTGGCAACAATTACTTGTTTTCAAGAAGGCAAGTGGAGAGAGTTTTGAATGTTTACAACATATAGAAATGGCAATGAATGTCATGATGCATGTGCTGATTCCTTGATCTTCTCATTACACACTGTTTCACTGTATTGAAATGTCACATACTCTAAAACATGCACACTTATATGACAATTTCAATATATTTAAAACAATAAAAATAAAAGTAATAAAATGGAGGGAAGGGAATGCCTCGCCAGCTGTTTACTAGTAATTTGGCATACATATTTCACTTAAGGATAAGGAAACACCATTAGAGAGATCTACTTTAAAATGCCAGTGTCCTCTGGCTTGGAATCTGTAACTTTTTCTTTCTGGAGAGATTTGTTGTTGTTGTTGTTGTTGTTGTTACCATTCTCAGGACTTTGTTCAAATGACATATTGTCTTTAAGATGTTTGGGACTTTGGCAAGATGTTCAACTCCTTTGTGCATTCTACTCTGGTCTTTGTTTTGGGTCTTCTCCCTTGGTTGGGTTGTCGTCCTGAGTGAGAACGGGCCTTTCTTCGGATCGTAGTGACTGGTATTATAGTCAGCTGTGTGGATCTGTTCTTTGGCTTTGGAGTTTACAAACCTGTAGGGCAAGAGCATGGTTTGCTTACTGTCTCTGATGGCTCAGAACTCATTGATGGCCAGCAAGGTTGACAGTAGGGAAGGGAAAAGAAAAAGCGAAGGGGCTCTGAGCATGTGAATATCAGTCTGTATATACTGGATTTGCCTGTCTGCTTACTGTACTTTCTGTTTCAGGACTTAGAAAACAGTAAGTGTTTTATAAATGTGTTGAATGGATAGATGATCTGTAAACTATACCCTACTTCCCCAATGTTCCCTGAATTGTGGGTTGTCTTAGTACTGTAGAGAGGCAGGTGGGCCAGGCCAAGGATCATTCAGGGTTCTACCTAAAGTGGACAGCCACCCTACTGCCTCTCTCTGTATCACTGCCCTGATGACAAGGTGGGTTCTTGCCTGTCTGGGACAGTCCATAGCTTTTTCCTGGTCATGAAGCACCCTTCATCACAGGCAGTGTGCTGGTTTCTCCCACTCCTTCTTGGTCCTCTTCAGGCACCAGGCACATGCTTCTCCATCTCCTCACCGGACACTCAAGTCCAGTCATGGGAGGAGACCGCAGTGTTTGTGTTATTAGTCCATACTTTGGGTGTTCCCTTGACCTTTTCTTTAAACAAGGCTTTCTGTTCCCCAGCCTCCTTTTGGGTCACATTCCCAGAGAGTTTGCTGATGAGGGCCAAGGCTGTTTTTTCACAAAGCATGCTTTCCCCACCCCTCCTCTGACCTTAACACCCCTCCCTCCAACACTTGTATTTTTAACTTCATGAGAAAATAAGGGAAAGGAGCAGATTTTATTTTCAGAAACTATCATTTTTCCAAATTCTTTTTACTTAAAAAACAGGTTCTGGGGCAGACTGACTAAGAGTATGTATTAGTTCCTCTTACTGTTGACGTGACAAAATACCCAACAGCTACTTAAGGAAGGAGAGTTCGTCTTCATTCACAGTTTAAGGACACAAGCCGTCATGATAGGAAAGGCAAGAACTCAAGGCACCTGCTCACATTGCATCCACAGTCAGAAAGCTGAGAGAAATGAGTGCTGGTGGTCAGTTTGCTTCCCTCTTTTATTTAGTCCCAGATCCCAGCTCATGGATGGTGCTCTTTCCTGTGTCTCCTGTGTCTCAGCCACCCACATTTATGTTAAATCTTTCATAGACATACCCAAGAGGCATATTTCCATAGTGATTCTAAATCTAATGAGGTTGGCAGTGAATATGAACAATCACAGGTTGTTTGGTTCTTATTTTAGTGTTGTGGGGTTACCCAGAGCTGTGCTGTGAGTACGTAGCAGTCTTCTCTTTCACAGCTTTCTACATGCTGTGTTTGTTATGATGGAGGATTTCTGAGTACCTCTTTCGTGTCTCTCTCTCTCTCTCTCTCTCTCTCTCTCTCTCTCTCTCTCTCTCTCTCTCTCTCTCCTTTCTTAAGACCTAGGACTATACTAGGCCCACAGAGATCTGTAAGAAAACATTTTGATATGCAGCATGAAGTGCTCATTGTTTTTGTATTAGGGTAGAGTGTAGGAAAGTCTGAGGACCAGAGAGGATTGGTAACTTGGCCATAGTTTCACTACTTGGGCTGTGATAGGTAGAGTGGAGAAGGAAGGACTTGCTGTATTCTTGGCCTTTTAGTACTTATCTTCATGGCCTCCCTGAAGGCCGCTTGAGCACCAACTCCTCTGGCTTGACTAGACAGTCTGGGTATGCTTCTTTTTGTTTCCCATGATGTAGCCAGGTTCTTGTTTAGCCTTCTCAGGGCCTAGAAGATTACATTTCTGTCAGCAAAGGTAAGTGTTACATACTTTTGTTTCTAGCATTTAAAACTTGGAGTTCTGCAAGGGTTCTTGGATGAAGAGTGACCTCAGACAGTTTGTACTTAACAGAGGAGGGGAATTAGTGAGAGACAGCTTCTCCAACTCAGCTATCCTTGTAATCAGTGTCTTCCCTTAATGCCTTCTATCCTATGTCTTCCTTGGCCTTGGCTTATGCCTTTCCTACCCCTACTTGAGGTGGGGGTTTCCCCAATGTTCTCTTTTCACTGTGCTTGCCAATACCTTGAGGATTGAAAATCTCCCTTGACTTTGTCTTCTGCCCACACAATGGATCCATCAACTTCCTCAGTATTCCTTCCCCTTTCCAGGCTCCTCATTGTCCAGATTCACAAGGTGCTGTGATGCATGTTCACCTACCTGTTCTTCAGGTGTCATCACAGCTCTCGTGGTTTTTACAGGCTTTTGTTGGGACTTGGTCATCATTTTCTTGTTTGCTGTCTGTACTGAGTCTTTCTAGGGTGAGCCATTCTACCCTCTCTGTTCTCAGCAGTGAGAGTGAGGCTGATCCCTGAAGAAGCCCAGAGTAGGAAGGAGGAAGGGAGAAGGTACCTGGTCATAGTAATCAGGAACTTTGCAAAAGGTTGATATTTGAGTTGGCTTTTGAAGAATGAGTAAACCTTAGGTTGTTTGTAGATGGGAGCAGATGACCAAAGTGATGGAAACCCCTGGGCTGGCTTTGTACATATGGAAGTAAGGTACCATTTTGCCTCCCTGACTTTCCAGTTTCTCTTTCAATTTCTGAAAGCTGGCATTGGAGCCACAGGAAGGTTCTTTGGAGCTTCTGCAATATCACCAACATAGCCAGAGGCTCAGTGAAATCTTTACCCCTTTTTAGCGACAGCAGGGTTATGTTCTGAGTAGCATATGCAGTAAGTATTACGGCATAGTCAGAAAGCAGCTGCCTGTTCAGGGCGTATCTCCTTTTCTTTGGCCTTATCACCACCTCACCTGGTGTCTTGGCTTCAGGGCTTAATCACCATCTCACTGTATTTAGGTTGGGAGCTGTTTGGGGAGTCTTTTAGAGAATTCTAAAAACAAAAATAAAACACCACCCTAAATCTACTTTTTACTTTTAGGGGAAAGTATTTTGAGCTTGTATATAAACTTTTGGGCTTCTATTTGTTGTACAGGCTGGGGTCAAGAGTACTGTTCTCAAATGGTGTTGGTGTTATGGTTGACAGATAATTTTCTTTTCTTTTCTTTTCTTTTTTTTTTTTTTTTAAAACATTTATTTATTATTATACATAAGTACACTGTGGTTGTCTTCAGACCAGCACCAGAAGAGGGCGCCAGATCTTGTTATGGGTAGTTGCAAGCTACCATGTGGTTGCTGAGATTTGAACTCAGGACCTTCAGAAGAGCAGCCAGTGCTCTAACCCGCTGAGCCATCTCAACAGCACCTCTTTTTCTTTTTTTCTTTGGTTTTTTTGAGACAGGGTTTCTCTGTGTAGCCCTTGCTGTCCTGGAACTCACTCTGTAGACCAGGCTGGCCTCAAACTTAGAAATCCACCTGCCTCTGCCTCCCAAGTGCTGAGATTAAAGGGTATGCACCACCACCGCCTGTCGACAGATAGTTTTCAATCACCTGGCCTGAGTGTCTCCGAGTTCCTTGTTACTAGACCTGTTAGAACCTAGGCCCTAGCAGCCTTTAAAAGGCAGACTCTCCATTTGTCATCAATGAGGGCAATTACAAAGATAAGTTATAATGAAAAGCAGAGAAAGGAGATTTATTCAGTTCAGCTATACTGAGAAAAGGAGCACAGAAGTTCAGTGATCCCCAAGTCCATCTTTGAGTTCCTAACATGAGGTCTAAGAGAGCCAGAGGTATGTCTAACTGAGCAGTCGTGGTAGAGGTGTGATCTGCCCATCACTGTCCCATATTATCTGGCTCTAGTCTGTCCTGCAAGATAGTTTGACAAATTGTGAGAACCTTGTGAAATTCTTCCTGAGAGACAAGTCTCTCCCTGCAGCTGGCACTAGGGATCAAGACTTTTCCTTTTCTAGGCTTTTCCTGTTCTAGAATAAGATTTTAATCGTTAGGGACCATTGTCTTCATAGTCTGATAGCCAGGGGAGGGGCATAATGTCCTTTTAGAATATCCTCATTCCTCTCCAGGTGGTACCACGTAGGCTAGGTTCTACTCTGGAACCCAGGGTAGCACCTCTTCTCACCTACTAGAAATATTATGGGCAAAAGTGAGCCCATTGTATAGTGGAAGAAATTAAGTTCTGAAGAAGTCATCTTCAGTGTCCAAGATGATGATGACATCACATAGCTTCCTTTCTCTGTGCAGGGATGTAGTTTTATGTCCCATTTAGCAGATGAGAAAGTAGAAGTCAGAAATACACCCATTTTGCCCCCAGATTGTGATTTTCACTTTTACTGTGTTTCTTTTCTCTCTTCCTACTTGTTTTTGTGTCCACCTCTACCCCTATGGTACTTAATTCAGGGCCTTTAGTGTACCAGGTGAATGCCCTCTGTTACTGAGTTGTCCTTCCAACCCTAGGCTTCTGTCCTGATCTGATTAGAGGCTGTATGTACTCTGCACACTGCCTTTTTCATTGACTGATACATGCCAAGTTTGTCCTAAGGTAATTATAAAATCTGGGATCTTGGACCTTGGAAGGTTTGCATTCAACAGAGGCACAGTGATGGGTTCCTACCAAGCATACTACATATTCTGTGATGTTTCTCAGTTACTCCATCTTTCCCTCATCTTCTTGGTATACTGCCTAACCAGCTGTCACCTCGGTGACTATAGG
Source organism: Montemys delectorum (assembly GCA_019843815.1). Lineage (NCBI taxonomy): Eukaryota > Metazoa > Chordata > Mammalia > Rodentia > Muridae > Montemys > Montemys delectorum. The sequence continues at coordinate 27,339 of JADRCD010183294.1, forward strand.
TTTTATGGGACAGTGTCAGGTGAATCTGTTTCTTTCTGGACCCCACTTCCTTGCTGCCCGGAGGGTTTGATGTCAATGTTAGATAGTAGTGTGTGGTGGCTTGGAAGCTGGGCAATATGTCTTCTGTCTAGAAGAATATTCAGTTCCTGAGGGGTGAGTGTGTGTGACACTTATTAGCATTCTGCAGAGTGCCAACCCAGAAAGGAGTGGGAACTCTATTGTTACATTAAACCTGAAATAGACAAGAGATAGAAGGGTGCATGTGAATCTGTCATGGTCTTATGGTGACAAGAGCACTCTGTTTTCAGAGGCTTGACAACCACCTGCTAATCCCAAGCCTCTGAGAGCTGAGTACCCACCCAGTCTTACTCTATAGGTGGAGCTGGGAAGCCATTGAGAGTGGAGCTGGAGCAAATGGAAGCAGAGAATAGCTGTTCTCCTTAGTCTTAGCTTAGGTGTAGGATGGTGCATTTGCTCTTGACCCTTTGCAGGACTGAGAAAGGGCAACTGGGCCTGAGTGTCTGTGTTTGAATCCTAGTTTTGTCTTTAGGTACATTTTATTTCTTGTTTTTCTCTAAGTCTCTGTTTCTTTGCAAATTGAGCCCATGCCTGTTTTGAATGGTTGAATCTAAGAGGAGCTCTTAGATTCAAAGCCTGCATACCCTCTTTTCCTACTGGACCAGAACATTGAGTGATAAATTGGGTTTCATGGAGGCTCTTGAAAGTGAGGGATGTGAAAGTTGTTCTTTTTGGCCTCAGTGGGGAAACTCACCTGTTTTCAGTCTGAGAGCCCTACTTTCAGGCTCTGCTTTCTTGACACTCTTATTCTTAGGAAAAGGCCAAGACTTACATATAAAACATCAAATAGAAGCTATAGAGGAGCTGAGTCCCCAGCCTGTCAAGGACTTAGCTGTCACTTTAGCCTGCAGGGTTAGTATAGAGGATTGGGGAGAAGCTCAGAGATGTTTTAGGAGTTTGGAGAATATAGGCAGGGGATGGGCCAAATGTGGCCCTCAGGCTGGATCTTACCCAAACCTCTGATTTTATAAATAAAATTTTATTTTGGCACAAAGCTAGTCCTATTTGTTTATGTGTTGTTTGTTGATTGGCTTTACAGCAGTAGAGGTGAGTCATTTTGACAGAGACTATGTGTTCTATAAACAGATGCCCTTATATAAGGTTTGCCAACCCTAGACTTGGACCATAATCTTCATAAAGACAGAACTTGAGGCTGAGGAAATAGTTCAGTTGGTATAGTGTTTGCCTTTCATACATGAAGTGCTGGGTTTGGTGCCCCACATTGCATTATATGGGCCTGATGGTATATGCCTGTACCCAGCACGTTAAGGAAATAGAAACAGGAGGGTCAGAAGTTCAAGATTTTCCTTGATAATATAGCAAGCTTGAGGTTGGCATGAACTAGGTCCAACTGAGAAGGAGGAAGAGAAGAAGAGGAGGAGGAGGAGGAGGAGGAGGAGGAGGAGGAGGAGGAGGAGGAGGAGGAGGAGGAGAAGAAGAAGAAGAAGAAGAAGAAGAAGAAGAAGAAGAAGAAGAAGAAGAAGAAGAAGAAGTAGTAGTAGTAGTAGTAGTAGTAATAGTAGTCCACCACCAGAGAGAACAAGTCTTGTTTTATAGGGTTCTAGACTCAGCTCTAGGCTGGAGTAGACTCCAGAGATAAAAGTTGAATAAAGCAGCAGAAAATCTGTCAGAATGATTCAGGTTTCAAAGAGCAGAGCTGGACTAAAAATGATTTAAATAGTAAGAAATACTAGTCATCTCTTATAACACAGTGTGGGGCTGGGTGATCCCAGGACCAGTTTAGCAGTATTGTTCAGGTCTAGGCTGTTCTCATCTCTCCCCAGCAGTATCTTCAAGGCATTGAATTTATGTGTCTTATCCTGTCACATAATGGTGACCAATTCCAGGTATTACTCTACTTCCACTTGATGTCCAGCAGCAGAAGGGATGCACTTTCTTCTCCTGTTTTTTTTTTTTGTATTTTTTTTTTTATGAGGAAGCACCCCAGGAGATCTCCTTTATCTCACTGGCTAAGAACAGGTAACATAGTCTATGATCTAGTTGCAAAAGAAACTGGAAAATGAGTGTTAGGCCTTTTCTGATAGTGTCTCTGGAAGTGGACTCTGTTTACAAGGATGAAAGGCAGATGATCCTTTAGTTTTTGATGTCTGCAGAAAGTTCCACAGCAACCAGAGACATTGGGCAATTTTCTTTCCCATCATTGGTGAGTGGCAAAAGAACCTTTTTTGGAAAGAATGCAGGATGACTGTCTCAGGCCAGGTCACCAAAGGGACCATGGAAAAATCACTGATTTTGTAAGCTGATGCAACACAATTCTGTGTCTAGCTGACTCAACAGAGCTTCCCTCACAGGCTTGACATCTCAGTGTTTTCTTGATCCAACATTCTGTCCCATCCCTCATCCTGTTGGTTTCTTAGATCAACCTTTTGAAGTAGGCAGCTAGAGTTCCAAGAAGTGAAGACACTGGATGAGTATGGGTGTAGGGCTACCTCATGATGCTTCTACCTCATAAGAGGAAAGGCACCTATATTGCGGGCAGTCTCCTGATCTGTAAGAAATGGTATCTACTGGTGTGTTATGACTATGCTTTCAGCCAAACTAGTAACTGCAAGACAAATGTAAGTCGCCTGTATGGACTGGGTGTGGTACAGCCTTCTAGGGGAGTCTTTTAGGCAGTGCCAGGTGCTTCCAGAGGGACTTGGAAGAGTGTATAAGCCTCATTCTTCTAGTGTGTGTCATGGAACTTCTGTGGACCTAGCTGTGGGGTTGGAAGTAGAAGCTGCCATGGGGGACCTCATGTATGACCTTGTATGTCACTGTTTGTTTTAAGGATTTATTTTATTTTAAAATCATATATATATATATTATTTTATTTTATTTTATTTTTTTGTGAGACTGTGTACATGAATATAGGTGCCTTCACTTTAGAAGGTGTCAGATCTCTTAGAAGCCAGAGTTACAATTACTGATGATGAGTTACCTGATGTAGGTGCTGGGAACATAACTCAGGTCTTGTGCAAGGAGAGTTATGTGTTCTTAATACTGAAGCATCTCTCTAGCTCCTAGGATGTCATTTAAAAAGCACAAAAAGAAGCTTAAGTGTTTTACTGCTGTGATGTTGGTAGAGAACAGAACTTAACATCTAGAAAATACCTAGTTAACAACAGGGTATTTTTTCCATCTGTAGTCACTGACATTACTCTAACAGTGACATGATCTACAGTTGGATCTGGTGACAGGCTTCCTGGTTGAGCCTACAGGAGCATCTCATTCTGACTATATGTCCTCTCCACAGCATTGAAGGTGATAGGCTGTCTGCATGAAACCTGCCTATTCCGAGGCCCCCCACTGAGGCATCCACTTAACTTCTTTAGCATTTTTTTCTCCCTCAGATGTTGGCAGCCCTGGGTTTAGCTTCTCCTCTGCTATGTAGTATTGCCAAAGATACAAGTAGCTTACATCTATTGAGCACTCACTATATGAACATGCTCAGAGGAATACTGCATCTATCTCATTTAGCCCTCAGTGCAGCCAAGGGTAGTACTCTTGGCTTAGTCATTCACTCATTCTTCCATTCCACAAGTTCCTGGTACATGGTACATGCCAGGAGTAATTCCAGAGGGCTGAATAAAGCAAGGTGTTTTTGTCTCTGGGAGCCAACAGCTAATGGCAGTTAACCAAATGTAAAGGGAAACCAAGGGAGAACTGGGCTTATCTAGTCCCACCTTGTAGACAGAGGGAAGAGCCTGTCTTACCAGTGACATACAGCCTTCCACCTCAGGCTAGATCTAGGCCACTGTATGAAGATCCTTAGCTCTACCTGTGTCTCAGGCTTCCTGGATTTAGCATTAACTCACTCCTTCCTCCTCCCTCCCTCTTTTTTCCCCCTGTTTCTTCCCTCCCCTCCCTCCCTCCCTCCTTCCTTCCTTCCTTCCTTCCTTCCTTCCTTCCTTCCTTCCTTTCTGTCTTTCTTTCTTGAGTATATTATTGTTCACCACCTTATTTTTTCTAGTACGTCTGTCTGTTTGTCTGCCTGTATATCTGAGATAGGCTCTCTTACTGAATGTGAAGCTCTCCATTTTGGTTGGTTAACGAACTTTCATGTTTCACCTGTCTCTGCCCCACCAGTACTGGGATTATGGTGTACACTGCCATGCCTGCCTGCCTTTTACATGGGTGTTGGGATCTGAACTCAGGTCCTCATGCTTCCCTGGATTAAATTTAGCATTTCTGATGCAGCTTGGGTTTTGTTCTCTCGAATAGTTGCTCTTCGTTTCGTCTTCACAAATGGCCTGGAGGGTGATCCAGATACCTTCTCCTTACATCTCCAAATCCTGTTACCCAGAAGAACACTTTAGTGCTGCTCCCTCAGAGTGCCTCTGGAAGTTGATTTATTACTCTCCCATGGTCCCAGACCTTTACTTTTTATACCCTGCCCTCCTCCTTACCACTTTTTTTGTCGGTGGTGGGGTGTGGTAGGCATGTTTGACACAGGGTTTTTCTATTAACTCTGGCTATCCTAGAATTGCTATGAAACCAGGCTGATCTCAAGCTCAACAGAGGTCCACTTACCTCTGCCTCCAGTGCTAGGATTAAAGGCATGCATCACTACACCTGGCTCCTTACCACTTCTTGAGCTACAGTGTGTTCATTTGTAACTCTTGTTGTGAAATCCTTGCACATGCTGTTCCCTCTGCTTAGCATCCCTCTTGACCTTTGGTGAGCTCAATTCTACTGTTTATGCAGCCTGCTGTAGAGGCTTTCTGTTACTTTAAATTTCAAGTATCATTCCCTGCAGAGATGATAAATGGGCAAATGTGTATATGTTTGTGCCCAGTGCTATTGAAGTTACATGAGAATTGGAGAGTATATTTTAAAAATTGAGAGGTAGGACTGAGGAGATGGCTTAGCAGCTAAGAGCACTTGCAACTTTTTCAGAGAACCCTAGTTCATTTCCCAGCATCTGTGCTAGTGAGGTGGTTCATAGCGTGTTGTAGTTTCTGTTCCAGATGCCTCTGGCCTTTGCAGATACCTACACATGCATATACATAATTAAAAATAAAATTCTTAAAATAAGTTTTAGACTGAGAGGTGTGGCTGGTGAATGTAGATCAGTTGGTAGAGTGCTTGCCTAGTATGCATAGAGCTCAGGGTTCAATCCTTAGGGCCTCTATCCCAGGCTTGGCTTTGGCATTTGAGGATGATCTTGAACTTCTGATACTCCTGTTGCGATTGAAGGTGTGTGCCACCATTCACAGTTTATGTGATGCTCCTTGTGAGTTTATTTTTCTAGCAGGGGTTTGTGGCTCCTAGGTACAGAGTGGCTTGCTACCTCTGCTGGTAAGAGCTGGTTGTTTGCTTTTTTTCCTCAGATATCATATAGTGGTAGAATGGATAGGGGGAAAGGAGAAATCAGTGTCCTCAGTCAAAGGGCTCCCATGATCCATACCTCCATTGTTGCATGGCATCTTCTCCCTTGCCAGGCCATGGGGTTATGCTTGGCTCACAGTTCCATCCCAGAACGGCTGACTCAGTCGTCCTGGATCCAGAGGATTGAAGGGTGTGAGTACCTGGAGCGCTGGGATACTAGGAAACTCTTGAATTTAGGCTTTATTTTTTTCTATTTTTTGGTGTGACTGAAAGGTAGGTATGGGCAATGGAGGTTGATAGGCCAGGCAACAGATAGGGCCATGGTTCAAGGGAACTGCCATGTGGGAACATGGAGGAAAACACATGTTAGGTCATATATATGGTCAGGATATGTTTTATAGAGCCAGGTATAGTGAAGTGGGAGGGGTGCCTTATGTTGAGGCATCCCATCCCCCTGAGGTACCAGCCATTCAATAGGTATAGTATAGAATAGAGTTTATTTAGGACATGGGAAGGGGAGTTGACAAGGGAGTAGAGACTGAAAAGGACGGAGGGGGGAGGGGGAGGAAGAGGGAAAGGTGGGGAGAGGGAGGGAAGGAAAAGGCAAAAAGGCAAGTCAGTCTAGGAACACATGGGGGAGGGGGAGAGAGGGAGAAAGGGTCAGGGAGAGAAGAAAGTCAGAGAGAATAAGAGAGCAAGGAGGGGGCAAACAGCCTCTTTCATAGTAAACCAGGCCTACCTGGCTGTTGCTTGGTAACTGCTGTGCAGAGCCTAGAAGAAATACTAGCATTCCTCCACTTTGGTTTAGTTTAAAAAGGGGAAAACTAGAAAGATGTGATGGTGAAGCAGGAATAAGGTTGTCTTGATCTTTTCTGCTGATGTTGGGGTGATGTGTCTCTGGGAAACCTAAGAAAAAACGGAGATGGGACGTTGATCCAGTGTTAGAAGAATTGGCTCTTTCCTTGCTGTCTAGGGTCTGTGGAACCATCTGTAGGTAGAAGGAGCAGGTCCAATAGAAGCATCTGTGTCTGTGAGAGTAGATTGGAGCATCTGTGGGTTGCTTCTCTGGAGCTGTCCTGGATGTAGATTTTGAGTAAACTCCTCTACTTGACAAGATGCTGAAACACACACAGATATATTAGAGGTAGAGAATAAAGTTTGGGAGAAAAATTTTTCCTTAGGTGTACATTTGAAGCCCTTAGGTCTTGGTGGTCGTGGTGAGGGAAGTCCCAGTCCTAGGGAGCAGGAGAGGAATCCCATCCTCTAGAATAGATGATAGGTAGTAACTTAGGCTATTGGTTGGCAGGTGTATTTATCTGGATGGAGTCTGTTTGGTTCATGAGAGGTAGATCTGAGTGGGTTTCCTGGAGCTTATAAGCTTATAAAAGGAATGAATTTGCTAACAGCATGATCATTTTTTAAGATGAGCTTAGGAAAGATAAAAACCTTTCATGGAGCAGAAAGAGCAAGAAGGGCTTTTTTTTTTTTCTGTCTAGGAGACTGAATATATAAATTTAGCATAATGAGAAACATTTTTAAAAGACAATTAAAGGCAACTCAGAACCTCGACCTTGTGAATATGATAGGTGATCATAGTTTTAGCATGAGAAATACCTTTAAATGTATAGTTAGAAGACAACCAAAGTAAACTTATATTTTGAGCTATGATAGCTGATAGTATAGATTTAGCATGAGAAACACTTTAAGTCTATAGTTAAAAGACAACCAAAGGAAACTTAAATTTGTATTTATGCTTATAAAAGTGGATCACATAGTGAAATGTTTTATTAGAGCTGGGCTAATTTATAAGAACACTATTGATAAAAATTACGATTTTAAACACTTGAAGTCTCAGTATAACAGTGGCATAACAAGGGGAAGAAATCTGAAGCATTAGGAATGCTAACAACCTCTCAGGAGATAGCTATATGCTTGTCCTTCCTTCAGTCTCTGCTCCATAGTTAATCTCTGCCACTCCTTCTGTGGGTATTTGACTCCCCTTTTTAAGAAGGAATGAAATGTCCACCTTTTAGTCTTCCTTCTTCTTAAGTTTCTTGTGGTTTGTGGGTCGTTCTTCCTGTATTCCAAACTTCTGGGCTAATAACCACTTATCAGAGAATGCATACCATGTGTGATCTTTTGTGATTGGGTTACCTCACTCAGGATGATACTCTCCAGATCCATCCATTTCCCTAAGAATTTCATAAATTCATTGTTTTTAATAGCTGAGTAGTACTCCATTGTGTAGATGTACCACACTTTCTGTATCCATTCCTCTGTTGAGGGACATCTGGGTTGTTTCCAGTTTCTGGCTATTATAAATAAGGCTGCTATGAACATGGTGGAGCATGTGTCCTTATTACATGATGGAGCATCTTGTGGGTATATGCCCAGGAGTGGTATGGCTGGGTCCTCTGGTAGAACTATGTCCAATTTCCGGAGGAACTGCCACACTGATTTCCAGAGTGGTTGTACCAGTTTGCAATCTCACCAGCAATGAAGGAGTGTTCCTATTTCTCCGCAACCTCTCCAGCATCTGCTGTCACCTGAGTCTTTTATCCTAGCCAATCTGATAAAGAAAATATCTAATAATAAAAAAAAATAAATTAAAAAAAAAAAAGGAATGCTAACAACACACAGTTTGTTCTTGGTGTAAGAAAATACTCAACAATGATCAGATCTTTCCCTGAGTTCTTGAGTGCACTGAACCTTCTCCATGATTTCTGTTACTCTTACAGCCGTGGGTGGCAAAGTGGATGTTCTCTTATCATTTTTAGATACAGATGCTAAGACTTAAAGAGCTGTTTACTTAAAGTCTACCAGCTAGTAAAAGGCGGAGAACTTACTGAAGAAGTAGTGCTCACCCAGCAGCAGTGGGCTCTACTCTTGTATTGTTTACCTGGGTGTGCAGGGATGCTCATGTCTGTCCTGCTAGAGACACACGGTGCCCTGAGGTGCTCATCCTGGAAACTTGCAGGATGAGTAGTTTCTTTAGAGAAAGGTGTTTGGCGACTCTCTTTCTCTCTCCCTCTTCCCCTCCCCTCCCTTCCTCTTTTCTCCCTTTTCCTCCTGTTTACTCCCTTCTTTCCATCTTTCTCTATGTTTTTGTTTTTGTTGTTGTTATCTCTTTTTGAGAAAAATCTTCTGGAAGGCTTGATCCAGAGCATGATGGGAACCCTAGGAGCTGTGTGGCCCTGCCTTCTCCATCAGACATGGTAGAAAAGCTTGCCATTGCCTGGTGCCAGGGGCAGCTCACCATCCTCTACCTGAGCCTTTCAATGGGGACACAGAAACTATTTCTGTCTTTCCCTTGTTCTTTCAGTAGGAAGTGGACAATGAGATTTCTTTACCAAGTTTGAACCAACTGAATGAACTTTCTAGAGTCATCATTACTGTGCCTTTTTCTTTTTAACAAAGAAAGTGTTAAGTATTTACATTTTTATACCTCATATTGGATGTCCTAACCTCACAGCTACCCACTATGTCCTTGTGAGTATAGGATGTGGGACACTGGGACTTACTCAGGTAATTGAGGAACAGTGAGAAGAGGATGCTGTTGTGGATTGAGCACCCACAAAGGGAGGACGTGAGACACGAGAAGTAGTGGGCTATATTACTAGTGCCTGCCTGACTTCTGTGACACCTCTGGCAGTGGTGGGTCAGATCTGGACATCATGATGATGGAGTGTGTGTGGTTAGTGGTGATAGTGGTGGAGTAAGTTTGAAGTAGGGATTTGGTTAATTAAAGACATGGATAAGCTAGGCAGTGATGGTGCATGCCTTTAATCCCTGCACTTGGGAGGCAGAGACAGGCAGATTTCTGAGTTCAAGGCCAGCCTGGTCTACAAAGTAAGTTCCAGGACAGCCAGGGCTATACAGAGAAACCCTGTCTTGAAAAAGACATGGATAAACTTGGAATCAGAATATTTAGTTTGTCTCATAGCAGCTCTGAGTCCTCAGTTCTGTCTTTTATGAACAGCTTGAATAAATAGGGATGAAAGTACAATAGGGATGCTGCTGCTGCATCATCATGATGAAGATGATGGTGGTAGTGATGATGATGATGATGATGGAGGTGGTATTGGAGATGATGTTATTGCTAGCCAAGGGGTAATGGAGGTGGTGATGATTGGGATAGCTATGATGAAGACAGGGTTGATGTTGACTACCACATTGAGTGGCACTTATATTGTGCTAGGTACTTTGAACTTGAGGTGCTGATTTTTAACATAACAAATCAAAATGGTAACAGTTTTTTCCTTCCTATGTGCAGGAAAAACACAGAGTGACTTAACAATTAGGCTCAAGCCAGGCGTGGTGGCACACGCCTTTAATCCCAGCACTTGGGAGGCAGAGGCAGGTGGATTTCTGAGTTCGAGGCCAGCCTGGTCTACAGAATGAGTTCCAGGACAGCCAGGGCTACACAGAGAAACCCTGTCTAGAAAAACCAAAAACAAACAAACAAAAAAAACAAAAACAAAACAAAACAATGTTAGGCTCAACACAGTGACACTGTTTATATTGTAGTTAAGATGCTGTAAGGATGCTGATGTGTAACATCATGACTGCCACCCCAGGATGCAGCCTTCAGTGCTACTCTGTCCTTGAGTAAGAGTTTCCCGAGGGGCTTTCCTCAGCTGTGCATTTCTTCCAAGTTGTGCCAGAATCTTTTCTCAGGCTTAGTTGCTGGTGCTAAGGAGACTGGTGCTAAGGAGGCCTGTCTCCTTGTCCCCATGGTGACTGGTAACCAGGCCTTGTGTTGGTTTTGGTTTTTCTAATTTGAGGTTGTGGGATCCCCTGGTTGTGGCTGAGGTTTTTCTGCTCTTGAAATCCCAACTGTGGTGTGGCTATGAGGTGGGGCCTAGAGATGCTGGAACCTGCTACAGACCACAGACCCCACATGCTCTGGGCAGTACACCATGCTTCTTCATGCTCTACTCTGGAAGTTTTGAGTTCTTTTAGCTGGAAACTGCGGTACCACGGAATTTTTTTGGGTTAGAACTGTGTGTCTGCATCTCACCACATCCAGTTCTGCAGAGGCAAGGACTGCTGGGAGGCCTAGGATGTGCTGAGACTCCTGTTCCCACCACAGCTTTTGCCTGATCATTGAGATCTTCTGTTATAACAGAAGCCCAAATAAAGGTACCAATAAAAGAGCAAACTACTAGGCAGACCAATTGGCTTAGAAATAGTTTGTTTTGAGTCTGTTTCGCCTGTAGTTCCTTTGACTTCTCTCTTCGCCCACTTCATCCCTGTCTTTCTGAGTTTTGTCAGGCTCTGCTGGAGTGTGAATGATCCAGTCTTATATGACCTTGGGCTCTTCCTGAGTCTCTGAGCTGGCTCTTCCAGGTACCCAGGTTTGGCTCTGCCATGTGGTAGGATCAGAGTTGGATAGAAAGCTGCTCTGTGTTCCTAGAACTCTACTTCTTTATCCTGCCCATCTCTGGAGTTATATATCTACCTGGGAAGTCCCCAAACACTCAGACACCAAGACTGAAGATGGTGTTTGTAAATGAGAATGGTCCCCATGAGTTTATAGATTTGACTAGTTGGTCCTCAGTTGGTGGAGATATTTGGGAAGAATTAGGAGGTGTGGCTTTGTTGGACTTGCAACATTGCCTATGTGCTTTCTCTGGCTCATTCTTGTGGATCATGATGTGAGCTCTCAGCTATTCTTCATACCTTTGCTCTGCCATCATGGGCTTTAACACTCTGAAACAAAGCCCAGTTAAATGCTCTCTTTTATAAGCTCCCTTGGCCATGATGTTTTATCATACCAATAGAAAAGTCACTAAGACAAAGACCATGCCTCCTAAGAGTTACTGGTAGTCCTTGACTAAAGGAGAATGGACTTTAGTTACCCAGAATCCATGGCTTATACTTACTTAGGAGACTGTGGTGCATGCATGCTTTAGGCAGCCCCTTCTGTAAGGGTTTCTTCTAGATAAGTTCATCTGGGATAGTAATGGTGTATGGGATAGATGAATCCATAGAACTCACCTGAATGGAAAGACCTAAGTAGAATCTAGCCACACATACTTTTCAGGCATCATTGTAGCATCACTATCTAGGTGTTGGCTGGGAACAGGTGGGTAATTGGCCTTTTGAGCCTGGAAATACAATGGAGCAACCTATGACACAGCATTAGGACATGTAAGAACTTCTCAGACCATTCCCAGAATGTTTTTGAGAACATCTCTGATTTCTACAGTTTTCCTATATGTTATGTAGTTTGCATAATAGAAGGGCTCAACATGATGAGAATCTATAACAAATTGATCCCTTGCACAGGCATAGCATAGACCTTACCAAACTGTAGGCCTTTAATTGTAGGTGGAGCCCTACCAGGAAGTCTCAGGTCTGGTGTACACTGGGTCTCTATCAGCAATATTCCAAACAACTTTGGAGGATGAGCAGATGGCTTCTGTTGCTCTCCCATACCACCTCTATAGTCACACCTGTCACCACTGGTACCTTTGTTTTAACTTGCTTGCATGGCCTCCTTTCCATTCTCAGTGATGGATTCTATCAGACTGTTACAGACTCCAGGCAAGACCATGATGCATGGCCTTAAGAGAGAAGAAGAATCAGTCAGTCAGATTTCCTCAGGGACATTATAACCAGGACAGGAAGATAGAAAGCTGGTGAAAGGTCATGAGAACTCTGTGGATTTAATAGTAGCCAAGTATCATGTGATGCATGGCAGGCAAGACACAGACAAATGGGATAGTTGTCATGACAAGTCAAAGCCTTGATCACCAAATTTTAGAACTGGGAGGAATATTTTCAGTAGACATGTTCAAACTCCTGTGTGTTTCTATAGATCTCATTTAGAAGTAGGCAGGTGATGAGAAATCAGAGAACAAGAAGTTTCTAGAAGTGTAAGCAGTTATCCCGTATCCCTGGTACCGCTTAAGAACTTTAAAAAAAAAAAAAAAAAAAGAACTTTGCATCAGACTCACCTGGTCCCTCTGAGTTCAGCAGTGGAAACATGTCCTTGGGCTGCTGCTCCAACAAGTGCTGTAATAACAACAGAAGAGCAAAAAGAAAGCTTTCCACAAAGGTTTCTCTAGCTTCCCCTTTCATTCATTTCTTAAAAGAGGAAATGAACATCAGTCTTATAGTGTCACTTGAGCCTTTGCTGGAGTTGTAACACAAACTCTATGGTTTGAGGGTCTTTTCTTTCTGTGACTCTTATTTTCCCATCTGCAAAATTGATTCAATAACTAGGATCTATCACTAGGGTTATATGAAGAGTAAAAGAGGATGGGTTTATCACCTGTTCCCTGGCCCTTAGGCTATAAGAAACACCACATATCTTTAACTTCTAAATTAAAAGGCTGAATTTGGTGGCACAATCGTTCAGGAGGCAGAGGGAAGCCCATCTATCTCAAGGCCAACCCACAGAGAGTTCCAGCCCCCCCCTCCCCCAGGCCTACATAGTGAGGCTCTGTCTAAAAGGCAGTAAAAGTAAAAGAGACATAAGGCTAACTGTTACTACTTGGGAAGTCCTGTATTATATTCACTGCTGAGGCATACTTTCTCATTTAAGGGTTCACAATTTTGTTGGTTCCCTCCTTCTTCCTGCCACTCTGTAATCAGAAGAAGAGGAAGAGGAGATTATTACTTGGTGACTAAGAAAGCAGAAACAAGAAGGTGGCATTTGATAAGAAGTGACTCCAGAGACTGCACTATGAAGGACCTGGCAGGACACTGAGGCTCCTGAATCCAGAAACACACATACTTTCTTAGTATCCTCCCTCCTGGGCTTTGCCTCTGTACTCCTTCCCATTCAAGCTTAAGGCCTATCCTCTTGGTCCTTTGTGGCCTTCCTTCCTTAGAGCAATAAGCGAGCATAGTTCAGCTGGCACCCCAGCCCTACATCTTGTCCCTTTCTTATTCGGTAGTGGGAGCCATCCTGCCATCTCTAGGCCATCCTCCTTCTGAGGCCACCCACTTTGATGCTTCCTCTCTGGCTCTGACCACTATTCTCTGTTAGTGAGGTGTAACCTTCATAGTGACAGAGACTGGTTTGTCTTTATATGCTGTAAGGCTACAGTGGAGAAGCCAATAAAGACAGAGACTCAAGGCTGATTGCATGCTTAGATGACTGTGAGCTAGTGCTTGCAATTGTGACAGTGTTGGTTTGGTGAGCTTCTCTCACTAAGCACAGGATTTTCATCCGTGAGTGAGACTCATCCTGCTAAGTAGCCATGAAGAAAGCTTGCAGTTACCAGATATTATGTTAACCACATCATTGTCTCACCCCTTTAAGGAGGCTGGTGCCAGACAGGGCTTTGCTTTTCAAAGACATCATGAAAAGGGGCTGTTGGAGCTATACTGAGAGTCTAGGGGTGGCTTTGGCAGGTAGAGAAGTAGGAAAGGTAAAGACTCAAGCCTGCAAGAAATACATGCCTGAGACAAAGCACACATTCACATCTAATCAACAGATGCTAAGTATTTACCATGGGCTGAGAGAGAATGGTAGAAAATGCAAGACCAGGTATCTTAGTTAGGGTTTTATTGCTGTAAAGAGACACCAAGACCATGGCAACTCTTACAAGGACAACATTTAATTGGGGCTGGCTTACAGGTTTAGAGGTTCAGTCTATTATCATCAAGATGGGAGCACGGCATCGTCTAGGCAAGCATAGTGCAGGAGAAGCTGAGAGCGATACATCTTCATCTGAAGGCCTCTAGGAGAAGCCTAGCTTCCAAGCAGCTAGGATGAGCTTCTTAAAGCCCATGCCTTACAGTGACATACTTCCTCCAACAAGGCCACACCTACTCCAACAAGGCCATACTTCCAAACCATCACACAGGTTTCTGCTACTGTATGTCTACTATCAGTAAAGACAAGCTCACCAATTTCCTAGAACAGTATTTATACACTGTGAGTACAGGTCTGACTGTTAGTGTCATTCACATGCAGTGCTCAAATGAGTCAATGGAAATGGATGAATGATCTTAAGCTGATGTGTATGTTCAAGAGACAGACTCAGCAACCAACCAAAGCTTTGTCGAGCCATGTGGATAAGGTGGAAAACAGATGTCCTTTAGCTGACCATGTCAGAGAAGGCATCCAGGATGGTGATACAAGCTGAGACTGGAAGCAAGGGTGAGGAACATTAAGAAAAGTAGGAAGGGGGTATTCCAGGCAAAGCAGTGCAAAGGCCCTGAAAGTAGTAGTCCAGAGAGAAAGAAGGTGAGGCAGAGGATGACCAGGATTGAATGTGGCCAAGGAAAGGTAAGCCTGGGAAATAACTGCTGGGTCCTGACTGGGCCCTTTGAAGCAGAGAGGTAGGATATAGGGTTCTAGCCCCTTGTAAGCCTGACAGCCCACAAAGTAGGACAGCAGGCCTAGGAGCAACTGTAGCCAGGATGATGGAAGATTTGTGCAGTAGCAGTATTGGGCATAACTTGAGATATATACATCTCAAGATACAGAGAAATAAGCCACTCCCGATGAGCATATGAGAGCATATGAGGAAAGATTCATTTTGCTTCATGGTTTCAGAGTGTTCAGACCCTTTGAAGATGGCTAGGAGAACATGATGGAATAGAGAACGTGCATCACAGTGAACCAGAAAGCAGAGAAAAGAGGAAACTGATACTTAGGTGGCTTTATTGTTTTTCATTTTTCTTTACCCTAATCCTGAACCATGCCACCTCTTCAGTGTAAGACTTTTCACTTCAAGTAATACTCCTTGGAAATACCTTCATAGAAACACTCAAAAGTGCACCTTACCAGTCTTTTAGGTGATTTTAAATGTAATGAAGTTGACAATGGTTAGCCATTATAGACCTATCTTGTTAATTCAAGAAAACGTTTCTATAATTCTGTCTTTAACCTTACAGACACCTTATAGAGGTACCCCTCTGTATAATTTAACATATTCTCAGATTCCTAGGATTAGGACATCTTTGGGTAACATTATTCTTTCTGTCTTACACAGTCTATCAGCCTTATTCTGGAAGCTGAATTCTTATGGTTGGGAATATTGTGTGTGTGTGTGTGTGTGTGTGTGTGTGTGTGTGTGTGTGT